>JAYMSP010003922.1:0-17976 GCA_036897095.1 Plantago elongata
ATATATATATATATATATATATAGACACACACACACTCATTTTGATTAATAATATTAAATATTTCATCGATAAACTATCTGTCAATAAATAAATCATTTAAACACTAGCTCCCATAAAAGCTACTTACACATTCAGCTTATATAATACATTTGCCTTATCCATGTAAAAGTAATTTTTTTTAAAGTATGGAAATACATTATTTTCTTGACAATTATGTAAACACTTTAAAATTTTTGTTTTTTTTCCAAATTTGAAAGTAGTCAAGTACCTTTTGGCATTTAGTTTTGACACTCTAATATTTGAATTCCATTATTCAGTAATCAAAATAAATAAAAAGCAAGTTGATTAGTTGAAAGATTACACCACCTTCAAATATCGGTATAGGTGTACGCTGGGGATTATAGATGATTATTTACCAAATCACAACCGACCCATTTATGACGGGTAGTTCAAATCACTAACCACGACGGGTGGAGTTTTCTCCAAACTATCGCAGACGATTGGTTATTTTATGCGAGGTGTGCAGGCAGTTTGCAGTTTTCGGACGCTAAGAAAACTTAAATTAAATTATTACATTGGATTATAGTTACATTAGGGCCCTGTTTACCACTAGCTTTTCAGTAAGTTTTTCAGATCCATGAGTTTTTCTTTGATAAAAAGCTCGTTACGTGAATGCTTAACATTTGAAAAGGCTAGCTGGTTTGAAAAGTTAATGAAGTTAGCTTGTTGAAAAAGATATCAGCTACTTTTTCAACTATCAACTAATTTTTTAGATATCAACTAGCGTTTCGGCTAGTTTTACTAATCAGAGCCTAGTTCGGTATCTCGGTGACCACATAGTATATATGGAATGGCTATAGGCTCGGTATCTCGGTGACCACATAGTATATATGGAATGGCTAGGAATGACTCTTTCTTTCAAAACAGTAGTTCAAAAGTTCAACCAAATACCAACAAACAAGCATCTAAATGAGATCATGAAGCAGGTTTTCAATCTCTAATGATAAAATTCTCCCATTTACATATTGTTTCCTAATGATTTATGAAATTTTGGAATACAAGCCTCCACAATAAAAAAATCCAGAATATTTGGCTTTATAATGTAAATTCAATAAGTATAGTCAGTAAACCATCATTAAAATAGATGGATAATATATATTTATTACTAAAATAAATTTTTTATAACTAGTAACATGCAAATGGGCGGTTGGCATCCGTGCAACCGCCTCAGACCCACCGCGCATCTTGAGGGGGGTCTCAACACCAACAATTAGACTAATAAATTATTTTGCTATTTATGATCGTTAGTTAGTCGGTTAATCATTCACTTATATATATATTAGTTTTTCTCCGCATTTTTACCCTCTTCTGTAACATTCTTTTCACTTGTATATATATTAGTTTTTCTCTGGATTGTTATTCTCTTCTGTAACATTCTTTAGATGTTTATCTCCGATTCTGAATTCGTTCAATTCATCTTTTTCACATTTATATGAAAAAGTGAGGGGTAGCACGTGCTACCCGTGCTCCAATGTACGTAGATTTGCCCCGGGTATGGTAGATGGTCTCTCTGGGTTATGCCAAACACTTATGTTTGCATAACAAGTCTTGCATCAAAGTATTTTGATTCAACGATTTTAAAGATTTGACAATTAGTACTACAACGGAGTAATAAATCACTTTATTTCCCTCTCTTTGGGACCAAATTCTAGCTCTTTTGACCTTCCCATTATCACAAACATGCATCTTCCAAGTTGTGCAACAGCCAACATGTCATAGTCTTCGTAATTCTTCGTAATGGATTTATCGTATATAGATTTCACTTTCCATTAGTCAGAATGAATATAAACATATTAAACGATCATATGACCACTTTTCTTTTCATTTATATAATCTATTCTGAAGCTTACTCGAGAACAGGATCGGAGATTCTCTGTTACAGCTAAAAAGAACCTTAACCTATAGAATAATAATGTTCCCACATTTTTTCAAAAAAAAAAACCGCTCCAATTTTAACTACGTGAGAGATTGTCTCTATTTAAAAATAATATATGTTATCAATAAAATTACTAATATTATTAATCAAAACGTTTATATTGTTAACAAAAATAAGTCATGTTGTAAATGAAAAAAATTTCAATGTTCAAAATAGATGTTTTAATTAATGACATCAATCATTTCCTAACAATATATATTCGTCTCTAGATAAATTGTCTAGAGTTCGTCTCGCAGGAGACTTACAAAGTCTCACGAGAGATGGTATCTTTATCTAGAGACGGCCCATGTTGTCAATAAAAACACCCATATTATAAATTAAATAATCTATATTGTTAACGAAATAAGTCTTTTTGTAATATAGAAAAATAAATGCTGAGAAATTTAATGTTTTGAACAAAAGTCTCATAAGAGACACCCTTTAAATAAATACCTTAAAACATACTTTCTATACATTACAAATTAACCCCAACTAATAACTAGTTGTCAAAAAACACCCCAGCCCAAGGACAAGAAAGGTGGATCGGACTATAGTCATACGGGTCATATAAAAGTAAAAACTCTTGCTCAAACCCTCAATTCACACACATTATGATTTCTCTCTCTCTCTCTCTCTCTCTCGGACTCCACTGACAATCGATCAGAGCTTCTAGCTCTTAGTTGCGATCTTCATCTCTCCATATTCGATCTTAATATTCAAGCATCAAATCTGACGGAATCGATTATTGAAAGCTGATATATCGCTCACCATTCAAGCTCCAACATCAGGAAGCTACAAAAAAGTTAGATCAAACAAGGTATGTCTTCGATTTCGTTAAATTTTGATGAATTTGTTGTGTTTTTGTGTTGATTATACTAAATCATTGATGTACATCAATCGATCCATGTTATAGTTGATGAACGAAGATGAAATAAATGAACAAACGCCGTTTTCATTCAAAATCTGACCACAATGATGAACTCAGATCTGGAAAAATAAGGTATACAATGTTTCTATGTTTTTTCTGTATATGTTCCATGTTCTCAACGATACTACTCATATTCTCTAGAATATGTCCCATATTTTCACTTAAAACCTAACTGTCATCTTGTGCTCTGTTATTTTACAACATCATATTGAATTCTGTTTATTATATGTTCTTACGTATATATACTATCTTCTCATCAATATACCACATGTTCTCATCAACATCACTATGTTTGCTATGAAATAGTTGTTTAGCCCGTATAATTTTTTTTTGTAGCGTAGTCCACGTTCTCTACCATTTTGCCTTTGTTTTGTGTAATATTCACTATATTTGCTATGGAATAGTTGTTCTATGTGCATATGAAAGTCGTACTTGTAGTATACTCCATGTTCTCTGTTATTTGACACATGTTTTATACAGTTTTGACCAATAATTACAATGTAATAGTTGATATATTGTTTACATGACATTCCATTTTTTTGCTATATGATCCATGATTCCTACATTTCGACCCATAACTACAATGTAGTAGTTGCTTTGTCATTATGTGAAATTTATTTGCATGACATTCCATGTTATCTGCAATTTTATCCATATTTTTTGCAGTTTGACCCATGATCACAATTTAGTAGTTGATCTGTCATTATGAGTACTTTATGTGCATGACCTTACATGTTCTCTGTTATTTACTCCATGTTTTATGCAGTTTAACCCATGATTGTAATGTAGCAGTAGGTTTGCCAACATTAGACATTTATTTGCATATCATTTCATGTTCTATGCTATTTGAACCACACTATATGCAGTTTGTTTGATAAGATAGTTATCCTTGCAGGTATAAGAATTGATGGTGTTGCACGTTGAAATTTTTACAATTTGTGATTGGATGATATTAATACATCGAGGGTTATTTGTTGATGAAGGTTACCAAATTCATCAACTTGAAGGAGGAGGAAGAGAAAAAAAAACGAGAGAAGAGAGGGGAAAAAGAGAAAGAAATGGAAATAAATGTTGAAAATTAATTTATATACTAACCATTAGAGTCGGGTCGGGTCAGGTCGTTTAAGATCCGCAAAATTATGTCCAAAAGAAATATGAAGTGGTTAATTGTAATATAGTCATGTCTCTAGTTAGTTTATCTAGAGACCGTCTTTCAGGAGACTTTGTGTTTGATTAATGTTGAGAAAACTGGTGGATTAATACATGGACGATTTAACAATATAGATCCGTCTCTAAATAATTATTTAGAGACCGTCTCTCAGAATACTTGCTCGTTTTATAATATCTCTCAAGATAAATACTAAATTTTCCGGATTTACCCAAACGAGCCTTGGATGCAGGTTTATATATAGTGGCGTCGGGATATCTGGACGTGGATAACTGGATAAGGACTTAGGAGTCAACTACACAAATTTCATATGCAAGATTCATGAAGATGGGTAAAAGATATTGCCACGGATACAAAATCATGGTCAGCCGTTCATGGGCTTATTGTCAACTCAACTAACCGAACAATAGGTTAAAGTTGGGTTTTGGATTATGTTTGTTGGACTTCGAATGGAACACCCACGAAGATTATGGGGCTCGACAAAAGTCAAAAATAGCAACAACCTCACCTTTCAAATAGGGCCAGAGTTTGGTTGCAAATGAATTATACTCCATTTGTTAAATATTTTGGGAAAATCTTTTTAAAAAAATCCTCAGAATTATGTGTATTAGTTAAACGACTGGAAGACATTTTTTTTTAGATGGTAAAGATGAATTAAACCTCCAACATATAAGTTGGAGGAGAAGCTTTTTACCTACTGAGCTATACTTCGTTGTTAATATATATATATATATATATATATATATATAATTTTAAACAATATCAGAAATATTCTGAGTTGGTATATATCATTTTTTAACGTGTAAATGTGTAAAAGTGCATGCCTGAATCTACTAATCACCATAGTTAAGCTCCAATTCCATCAATTCCAAAAAAGATGATTAATAAAACGTCCCTACACTCTATACTTTTTTGTAACTAGATAAGTGGCAATTGATTCAAAATCCAATTCCATACTTATAACATCCCTATGCTATGATCCGGAAGTTAGGGAAGAGATGTCATCACGGGAGGAACATCCATTCCTAAATAGATGCACCACTACACTATTACACCCCATGTTCAAAGAACGATAAGTGACAAGGAAGTTAAGGTGTATTGATTAAAAATGAGTGGGAGACGAAAGCAAAAAACTAGACTCATATGTTCAAAGAACGATAAGTGACAAGGAAATTAAGGTGTATTGATTAAAAATGAGTGGGAGACGAAAGCATAAGCCCTAGACTCATAAAAATCTACAAACATCCTTACCTATTAAAGAAAGCAATATAATGTTGACATCCAAAAATAATAAAAAAGCATGAACACTAGAACCATGACTAATAAATTTTTGAGCTTTTCTTTTCCCACAAAATAACTTGCTTGCTTCGACAGTCAAATGATCCAACCAAGTTGGTAAGCTGGTAATTTGCTTGCTTCAAAAGTCAACTGCTAATAAGGAAGCATCTCCTAATGGACTTCACCTTCAATCAATACATTGGGGTTTGAGTCATATTTATCATTTTAAAATAAAACAGTCAAATGATCCACAATGAACACAACAAAAGTTTGGCTAAATATCAACTATAAATTATGTTGCTAACCAATAAAATCTGTCGCTAAACAACTCGATCTAGATCGACAAACATAATACCTGTTGCTATATGTTGTGGACGGATACTGTCCGCCGCTAACTCGCGGCACAAAACCAAGCGGACAAAAAATCAAATGAGACGACACTTTATGTTCATTGTCGCAAAAGTAGTGACGGTGTAAACTTTTTTGTTTTGGAAATTGAATAGTCAAGTACATGAAAAGGCACACGCACAAGAATCAACCGGCTTGGTGCTATATTTACATCGACTCAACCGGAGTCAGTCAGCCACTCACACTCCGGCGTAGAATGATGACATCTCCACCGTATCTCCTCCTAATCTTCCTTCTCCTCCTCTCCACCACCCAATCCAACTCCATCCCCATTTCCAGCTACCGCTCCATCCTCTCCCTCTCACACTCCCTCGCTTCCCGCGTCGCCAATCTCCGCGCAGCTCGCGGCGACCACGACGGCGCTTCTCGTGCCAGAAATTTCGCCCGTAATCTCGAGCCTGGACTCAACCTCGGCTTCTACAAGTTCGCCTGGACTGTTGGATGGGATTACCTCAAAAATTACTCCTGGAGATCCACTACTGGTACCGTAACTGGTGTTTTATCGGACTTGAACGAGCTTTCTAGGGTTTTTGCTGAGTTCAATCGATTGCAATCGAATCCGGAGAAGGCAGCTTGGGTTGGCAGAAATTACGATAAATCGGCTAGGGTTTTGAAGTCTTTGTTCACCCGATTGCTCGCCACTTGCCGTCAATCTGTATGTCTCTTGCTTGTTTCTCCTTTTCTGATTTTCAATTCAGTTGTATTTTTGATAAGCTCAGTTATTAATATGCTTACCCTCTAACCAAAAAGTTGGAGTTTGAGACACTTTGCCGTTTAAAAAAAAAAGTTCAGTTGCATTTTTTATCTAGTTTTATCGAATTATAAAATGTGGATAGATTGTTTTGGATTGTTGAATGTAGATTGAGAAATGTTAAGTGGTACTCTGGTAGTTTGATTTAAATCGAATCGAATTCGAGTTTGCAACTAGTTAGGACAATTGTGAATATGAACCAGAGTCAGGTATAAGCTTAGTGTGTTCTTAAAATATGATCCTAAAGTGATTTGGTTAGAACTATGTACGAAATGCTCGATGAAGTCGGGTGATTTTGAGATTATTTTGATCTGGAACTATTAGAAGCACGTTTCTTAAAGGCATTTCTGGTGATGTTGATGTACTGAAGGAGTTCATTGAAATTTCAGGGACCATTGAGGGATCTAGTGGAGGCTCTTCAAACAGAAGTGATGGAAGGTGGACTTCTAAGGGATTGTTTCGAGTTGGGTGCGGGTGACATCAAGGGTCTGATACTTGTTCTGAAGGATATTGCTCTACAATATAGTACTGCTTCTGCGTCTTCCAGGGCAGAATTGTGAATGGTAGTGAATGTTTTGGATAATGTGTAGTGTAGTCTACAAGATTGAATTAGTGGAATCATCTTCTGGAAGTTGGTTATTTTACGGATCTATCAGTCTGGCTGCTATGTTTTGTTAGATGTTAATCAAATTGCGTATTGGGAAGGACTAACAACTAGTGAACTACTACCATTAAGCAGATAGGAAGAATCATGAAATGAATCAGCTCAAATTGTATGCCATTGATTTTTTTTATTTTTTTTGAAACGGTTAAAGGATGACTCGAACCCGACCTATTGGTTGGAGTTGAAGTCTCTTACCAACTGAGCTGCGTTTTGTTGTCTGTATGACATCGATTATGTATTTACAATGTTTTAAGTGTAGAATCTCTGTGAATATTTTTGGGGACTGGTATTATAGGAAGTTTATGTTTTGTTATTGAGCTTAACCAAAAAAATTGCATCTGCAGTAATCATTGTGTAATCTGTTTTAACTAGAGGAGTTGATTCAATGAATTTGTTTGTGAATGTTGTGAATCGGCTACTTGGAGTCGGATATTTGTGCGTAACTACTACTCCCTTTTCGTCCTAGCAAACTTTATACATTTTACATTTTTAGCCATCTCATCAAATTTCATAAATTACTAAAAATGAATTGTCCCACCACTAACACATAATAAACAATCTTAAATTTATATAAAAATTACACATTTTACCACTATAAGTAGACTTTTCCACATCTTCTTCATTTTTTATAATTATTTTAACTTTTTGTATAAAACTATGCACCAACTCATCCTAACGTATGAAGTTTGATGTCACGAAAAGAGTAACTTGCATGCATAAATGAACTGTTTGGGTTGCCTCTCAGATGTAAATTGAGTCGTTTTCTTTTTCAATCCTGGATCACTCTACAGTAAACTATTCAGAATGTCAATGTGATTTGTAGAATGATAAGCTTGGGTTTGTGGAAAATTGAACTTGGGTTTTATTGTGTTCTAGAAAAACACATAGACAGATTGTCAATCTTGCTCCAGAATTGATTGAACTCCATAATAGGAATGCTGCATAAATGAATACCCCTGTCTTGTATTCTAATTCTAGCTATTATTCGACCTTTTCAGCACAATAGCTCTGTTAGCCATTACCTGTTGGCTGCTTTACATGCAGTTTTCTATGTTTGCCACTATATGATTCAGTACTGAAGCTCTGGGGTTTTCATTATCAAACATTGCCTTAATAAGCGAAGCTGGTTTATTTATTTGAGTTAAGAAGTGATAACACCAATCTTTGCTGGAAAGCAGCTTGATTGAGCCAGAAAATGTAAGAACAGGTGAGCAATAAAGAATCACAAGGTCCACAGACACTCTGGTTGTGAGTGAGCTGTGATCCCAGAAAGATTTTGTTCTGGTCCATAGCGTTGAAATTCGGCCTCTGGTTTGCCGGTGATGGAGACATTAGAACAAGTCAGACTTACTTGCTTGCCCATCCTTTTCCCTTCAAATAAACTCGTTTCTTACATTATACAGTATATCGTATGCATGTGTGCATCACCACTTTTTCCTCAACTGTTTCAATTAATTTGAGTAGCAGTGCAAATTTTATACTAACATGTGCAATTAATGCAGTGTATTATCCAATCCCATATCTATTGATCTTATCTTATCTTCTGATTTTGCATAGCCCTTTGCTCAGTGGCCCTTGCGTTCCATGTAACACTTCAGGTACGTCGAAAACTATCAAGATATCAAGCACCAGTATTGGTTGTAGCACCTTAAACACCTGTCTAGTGAACTGGGAAGGCAAATGTGCAGGTTTCCGAGTCGAATTAGCCGGCATGAGGAAGAGGAGTGGTGAGGGCCAGTGTTTGTAAATAGGTGGTAGGCAATAACTGCAGCCTGCTCTCCAGTTGAGCACCCATGTGGTTTGGTGAAAATTCAGGGGCCTCAATCAACGTAAAATCAATCATCAACTTCAGGATTTTGCATTTTACTGGGTATTTGACTTTAGACATTAAATTCACTGGTTTGCTAGCTACCCATCATTAATTCCAGTTCTCTGGATTCCTTCTCCATGGACTTTAACAAGTTTCATAATTTCTCTGTATCTTGGATGAGAGATTTTTCTTGGGCAGGAAATCTTTAACTAGTTAGGTAGCAAAGCTGAAAATCAACTAGACAGCGAACTTACTGTATTTGAAATTTGATTCGAGATCTCTCGTTTAATGGTTCTTCGGTTTCACCAAGGCCAGGGGAAATTAGCCAACATTGGCCTGGATGTATCTAAAATTTGCTTAAGTTGCTTGGTAATTGTATTAATCCAACCCCATTACTCCAACTCAGTTGTAGTTAAAGTCTCAGTACTCCAGTTCTGATATAGAATACTTATACCTGAATTATTACTTACCTCCTATAACAACTGGACTCTACACAAATACAATTAACGTGAGTCAGTAATTTAAATTTTTGTTCTCTTCATCTAAAATTTACTGAATTCAAGTTTGAAAAAATGGAAATTAATTTTATTGGACGATCATGATACTTCCCGAAAATCAAAACTGGACTGAACGAATCTTTAGTGGAAAACAACCTAATCGTAACTTAACTTAACTGAACCCTTCATCCAGTTGGCTTAAAAAGCATGATGAACTTTTTAGTCCGCCAAACATTTATTGCAGTCGACTACAATCTATAGAAAAACAATGACCAAGTCTAAATCAGTAAATAGAAGTAATCTCATCACATTATATCCGCGTGAAATCAATGTAATCTAACCACCTCCATCATCAACGATCACATTTTCAATCCCTCATTCATAATTGCCAATTCTTTTAATTATATATACTTACTTCATCTCCTATATCCCACACACCACCTCTCTTAGTACTTCAATTTTTTCACGACCTAGCTTCATTCATAACTTGCACGTATGGATTCTTGGCTAAGAAGGAAGATGCATTGTGTATTTCTAGCCGCATTGGTTTCCAATCTCTTATTCGCGGCTTTAGCCGATCCCCAAGTTCCTTGTCTCTTTATTTTCGGGGATTCATTGGTCGATAACGGGAATAACAATCGCATCAACTCCTTGGCTAGGGCCAACTACTTGCCCTATGGAATCGACTTTCCTAATGGGGCAACCGGGAGGTTCTCCAACGGTCTAACCGTGGTTGATGTCATCGGTAAGTTTGCATTACTTCTCCTTTGTGATCAGCATGGTATTTCAAGTGATTATTCCAATTACTCATTTCGTTCCAAACACCAAGCTATATTGTTTTCAACTTATTCTTTAAAAGCAGGAATTTATGGATAAACCCCTGAATTCCGCGTAAAAATCTCCCTACGACATTTAATTGCAATTTTATATGAATTTGTCTATAATCATGTTAATAGGTAGGGTGAAGCTTATCTGATTGTGAAAGAGTCTATCTTACATTTGCACATAAATAGTCATCTAAATATTAGTATAAAACAATACTAACTAGTGTATATTCTCAATTCGCAGCGGATTTACTAGGCTTTGACGACTACATCCCACCATACGCCACTGCAAGAGGGCGGCAAATACTCACGGGAGTCAACTATGCATCAGCTGCAGCCGGAATCAGACCAGAAACCGGCCGACAACTGGTATGGAATATTCTCTTCCAGTACTTTAAAAACTAATAAAAGGTAAATGTGCAACCATTTTCTCATTGTATTTTCTTTCGGTTTAGGGTGATAGAATCGATTTCACTACACAAGTAAACAACTACAAGAACACAGTGTCAGAAGTAGTGAACATACTTGGCGACGAAGACTCCGCCGCAAACTACTTGAGCCAGTGCATATATGCAGTTGGACTCGGTAGCAATGACTATCTTAACAACTATTTCATGCCGAATAACTATCCGACTAGTCGCCAGTACACACCGGAGCAATACTCTACCGTTCTCATTCAACAATATACCGAGCAATTAAGAGTAAGAACCTTTAGTTTCACATAGTTCACTAACAATTGTATATGTCTATGATTTCTAATGAGAGTTTATTGGTGTGACATGTAGAATATGTACAACTTTGGAGCAAGAAAGTTCGCTTTGACTGGAGTGGGCCAGATTGGCTGCAGCCCAAATGCACTAGCTCAGAACAGCCCAGATGGGAGAACATGTGTACAGAGGATTAATGGTGCAAATCAGCTTTTCAACAACAAATTAAGAGCTTTGGTAGATGAATTCAACGGTAACACACCAGATGCACATTTCACCTACATTGATGCATTTGGAATCTTCCAAGATTTGATCGACAATCCTTCGGCTTTTGGTAATTTTCCTTTCGACGCTTCTATTCATTTGTTCCGACAAAAACCTACCTTGCAAAATGAATCGAGCATCCTAATAATTTAACAGGCTTACCCACGAGCGTAATACTAATAATGTTAATGTTCGTCTTCAGGTTTTGAGGTGACGAATGCAGGATGTTGCGGTGTGGGGAGAAACAATGGACAAATAACGTGTCTCCCATTCCAGACTCCATGCCAGAACAGGGACCAGTATCTATTTTGGGATGCATTTCATCCAACAGAAGCTGCGAATATTGTTGTAGGAAGGAGATCATACAATGCTCAAAAGCCAACTGATGCTCATCCATATGATATTAGTCGATTGGCTCAACTCTAAAAAATTTATACTTGTATCACCATAAAATTCAATATTACCAATTTGTCTTTTGAACCCAAGTATAATTATATTTCTTTATAGTGAGTTAAATACTATCGATGTTACCTAAAGGCTAAAGGTGACATATATTCGGTGTAAAACAGTTCTTCATAATAGAATGTCAACTGTATCTTATTCTTACACCGGAGAACAATTTGCAATAGATTTTTTATATCCAATAATTATTTAATTAAAATGATATGGGTAAAAATCGTATTTAAATCATCTTCATCATTACAACTCTTTGAATTTTAAAAACTCTGCCCACGTCAACCATTCTACTTACATCTACTCTTTGCAATTCTCTACTTCAACAATCTAAGTCTAAAATTTAATTTATTTTATAACTTCTCTTAAGCTTTACTTTTAATTTCATTTATTTTTAACTTCTTAAAGTTCATTTTATTTTGAATGTTATTAATTAAATATAACAACATCACATTACTTTTAACAAATTATATTAATAAAAAGTAGAGATTATATTACTTCAAGATAAAATTTTAAATACTTTTAATTAAAAATTGTAAAGTTCAAAATTTTCAAGTATGTTTTATATTTTTTTTATATGTGGTGTGACTTTAATTTTAATCATTTATATTTAAATTTTGTAAGTAATGCATGGTGCATCTCAATAGTTTCAAATATTATTGCTTGATTTGATATATATTCAACTTGAATAGAAGAAAGGGAAAGAATATTATAGAAATGAATGAACAACCAAATTGAAGAAACAAGAAAAAGAAACATGTACTCTCCTTCGTACCACATGATACTTTAATTTTAGGCACGAAGTTTAATATGCAGTGTAAGATGTCGAAAGAAAAGTTCATATAAAGTGGTTTTAAGTTGAAAATGTTATTAAAAATAAAAATAGAATATTTGTAATAGTATGAATATAAAAGAAATAGAAGATATTTATTTGGGCCGGATGGAGTAATTAAAAAGATAGGTTGAGAAAGGAAGCTACGTGAAAGAAAGGAAGGAGCCCATTTAAAAGTAAGAGAAATGTTGGGACAATTTGGCTGTGCCAAAAAAGGATTTGGCCCATCGCGTTCAGACTCAGCAGGTCCCATAGAGTAGCAAATCTATTTTGCAATTCTGTTACGTTTGTGTTTGGAATAGAACTCATTCAATTCCACTGTATTTTTATCTAAAATATATATAAATATGCAATTTAAATTTAAATAATTTAATTTTAATTCTATATCAAACCGTCACAAAACTTTATTAACTACTAGCTTTTCAGCTTCATATCTTTTTCAATAAAAAGGTCATTATGTGAACGCATAACTTCTCAAACAGACTAGCTAAAAATCTAATTGATTTAAGAATCTAACCAAGTTAACTTGTTTATAAAAAACTACATGATCAGTAATCAGTTAATTAATCAGTTACCAGTTAACTTTTCAGTCACCAACTAACTTAATATCGATTATTATAGTAGAGAAACATATGCACATTCTTGAATATATAAAGGAAAAAGGAAAACACACTTATCTATTATTTAATTATATTTTAAGGGGTAAGCTCTCTCTACTATTCTATTATATTATAAAGTGCAAGTAGGAGTTACCCTTTGATCTATATAATATCTGTAATAACTAATTAAGTCATGTAATATTATTTTTGAAGTACTCTAGAGAAGTATATTAGTATAAAGCACTAGTATAAGAAGTCACTCTATTATTGTATAAATATAAGTAAGAAAGGGTAAACTCTCTTAAATCTTCTTTATAATTAAGGGTATATTTAAAATAGCTATCTACTAAGGTAAATTAAAGATATGCTCTTCTATAAAATACGTTGGATAAAGGATAGACACATTCTTATGGAAAGGTACGTCGTTAGAAAGGAAACCGCTAGTTCTGCTGTATTCCTTCAACTGCTTGATTGCATCGAATTTCAGTTCTATTTTACTCCTTTGCTTAGGATTCTTTTCACCATTCCCTAACGGTACTTCTTCATTATCAGTTGCGGGGAACTCTTAGGCTTAGAAGATGGTTCATCTATCTAGCGATATCAAGCACCGTTCAGTTCGTGCACTACTACTACAATGATTGGAAGCAGGATGATTCAACTTTCTACAGGACTATAACCTTCTTGAGCTAAATCTTCCAATTCTATTCGACAAGCACCTATGTTCTTCGACAATCATTCTTTTTTTAGTTTTACTAAACATAACCTAGGTAGGGAGTTGACTTAACACTTTAAGTATATTTTTATTAGTGGTTAGCTTATTACCATACTATTTAACAAACGATTGGAATTATAAAAATAAAATTATAATAAATATTTTAAGTGTTTTTAGCAGGCAATGTGTTGCAAAGTTTAGTGCCAAAGTGAGTGGATTAGTGATTGCATTGGGAATGCATAAATAACATTAGTTTTCAAACATTAAGTACACAACTATGTTCTGTAAGCATATTTTCTCGAAATGGAATGATGCAAGGGCAAAAAACATGCATAATATGGGAGTTCGAACCGCTATTTCTCTATGGGCTAGATGGAATAAGATCAAACCTTGTGTGAACCTGTTCGTGACCACGTTACAAGGCGTGCAAAGGACTTGAGATGCGGAGAGGTCATAACGAATACGACGTCTTTAAGTACGCGTAAAGCTTTTTATAGAAGAATGCATCCAAAAAATGAGGAGTTCGACTTGATGTATTGTTGGGAAGACATGAAGGCATTTCCAGAGTGGCAAACGAAAATGAATTACGAGGATTCAACATACAAGCAAGTTCCACACTTCGAAATTCACGATGACGCAAAAGGTGAAGGCGGTGCTGAAGTCATGAAAGCAAGTGGGGGTAGCAGAAGCAATTGTTTTCACTTGAGTGGGGGAAAGTGATACTGGTACAAAATGTCTAATAATGGTTGTGATAGGCCAAAGGCACGACGTAGTGGGCATAGACCAACTCTCCTCAAACTAACATGAGCGTGCAATTTGCTCAATTTAGAGAAAAATATGTTAGATTGAAGCAACATGAAAAGGACATAATAAAGTTCGAGAGACCAGGATTCTAATGGTTCGGTGAAGGTTCACACAAAGAGTAGAAGAAGCAAGACTAGTCGCTCAAGGTCAACAAGATTTGGCTAGGACTCAAATGATGCAATTGTTGGCAAACCTACACCAATTAGATCCAAAAACCATGATGCAGGAGACTTGGAACCTGTTGGAGATGTTGAGGCAAAGTTCAACATGTTAAGTTGCGGTTCCAATGGTATTTGTTCTTGTTTTGTGTATGTATTTATGTTCATTCTAGGTTCAAATTGGATGTTTGTTTGTTATTGTGATTGTACTATTCATTTCCGACCGTCGTTGTTGTAATGTAAATACAATTTAAATTTGAAAAAGAATACCATTTTTGACTTCAAATTTTAATTACATTTCAATATTTCTAACTAGTATAACTATTAAAAAAATCGACAACCGCGACAGTTCCACTATGGGCAACCATCAGTCGTTGGTGAAGTTGCGGCGCGACTCTTACAGATTCTCGTTCGCCCACAACGTATAGTCCAAGGTCATCCCCTCCTGAACTTCCACTTTCGTGACAGAGTTCTAAAATTCATTTCCTAACTATCATGGTTCTACTCTCTTCGTCTACAAATCATTCAGTTTAAATGTATTTATTTACGTTCAATTTAAATATGCTTAATTAATTTCTTCATTTTACGCTATAAATAAGTTTAATTTAGTTTAGACGAATAGAACATAGTCTAATTAACCGAAGGAGAAAATCAACGAACCTGGTTGGGCCACAATTTCCCCAAGACTGGAAACTTTTTACTACAAATCCTTGGTATGGCTCCACGATTTTTTATTTTATACTCCTATACATCAGATGTGAAATGTGGCCAGAACTGATACGTACTAGTACTGTGGTAACGTCTCATTCGTTTTCGTCTTCTTTTGTCAATAATTGGATCGGACTTATCAGTCCCGACCATTACATTGATGGATTTTGAAGCTTTCTAATAAAATCAGAGAAAACAAAATGTTTCCTCTGTCACGTAAACTAATAAGATAGGATGCGTCACGATATGTATTATTCTTTGCCCAAATTAATGTACACATGTACATCCACACATTCATTTTTTTCAATTCTGTTACAATATGTTTTTTTACTTAAATCGACAATTATTTAAGTTGCGGAGGATAAATTTATTTATTTTAATAAAGTAATAAAGTATGGAAGATGATCGTTATTTAATTTTCATTTAAATGGAGAACTCTTACATAAATATCCAAAATGATTATAGATACATTAGTGAAATCGAGGGATTGTAATATTCTATCGGATGAAATGGATGATGTTTAAGTGACTGCACACATCGGAGATTGCTTATAAACTCAACAAGTAATCTCGGGTCCCTATCATTTTAGAATAAGACCATTATGTAGTACTTAGACAAAACTACTCCAAACAAATTTGGATTTAAAGTCTATCATGAAATCTGAGTTTATTATAGTGAGATTACTAAATGCAATGTTACGAGGTTGGGATACATTTTTATATATTATAAACACCAATAAATTTATATAAATATAAAATCAGTATTATTTTTTGTAAAACTTAATAAATTATTACATCTTCAAAAATATATGAACATATATACACTACGATATCATAACGTAACAAAATTAATATTATAAAATCAGTAGTCATACTTTACAAATAATGATGAATTAAAATTTTTTATATATTTATAATTCATATTTGTAATTATTAATATTTATTTAATAGTTAAATTAATTAACTTTACACAAATAATTTTTTAAAAAAATTAAAAAACTTAAAAATTTAGCTCCGATCTGACTAGGACGGTCCTGGTCAGATTTGAACCTGGCCAAGACCGTGAAAGCTCCGATCAGAGCTGCTCTGACCAACCTGGTTGGAGTTGCGACCAGTCGGGTCGGAGTAATGGCCGGAGCTCCAGCCTGCTCCGGTAATGATGTCCGTGTTCTTGCTTTGTGTTCTTTGTTCTTCGTATTTTTTCAAAGTTTCTTCGATTTATTTGTTCGGATAATATGGTTGATTCAAATAAACGTGTTTGGATGTTTTTTTTTAAGTAAATTAGTAATTATTTAAAATTATAGGACTAATTTGTTAAATACAATTGTTGTGGTGTTGTTTGTAATATATAAAATTGCGTCCTGAATAGGGTAAAAATTGTCTTGCGTTTAACATTCCTGTTATAGTATTAGACAAAATTAGAGAAAGAAGTTAAAGTTTGGCATAGTTAAAAATAGTACCATCATATTGTACTAACAATATTACGTACATTTTTTTAACGAGAAAAATTTATGAATAATATACTAAGTTGTACCATTTCACGTTTTGGTATTTTTGTTTGACGCAGTACAATTTTTATACATTTCGATAACTTCCCGTCCAATTTTACTACTCAGTTAGTCGGAATTGACAGCTCCGTCAATTTTATCCGAATTACAACGAATTGGTCTAAAATTCCGTTACTAAAATTTTACCGATTTTTTTATTTTTCTTTTAAAGGGTATTTTAATTTAGAATGTTTTAAATAATATTGTAAAAGACAAATTCTCCTTTAAAAGGTCATCTTTGTCAATTAGATGCCCAAAATCAGATTTCCCCAGAATTCAAGTGAATATTTAATAATATTTCATTTTTAATTACAATACTTTAATTTTTGTTGTATAATTCAAATCAATCGAACATCTTATTGTTTTAATTAAGTTAATTTGTAGTAGAATTACAAATTATTGACTAGTTGAATGTAAATGTATATCACTTATTTAATGGGTGTCTAATGGTACGAGTAATATATGTAAAACAAACATATAATTAAAAGAAGTGATATATTTGAATTTTTAAGTGATCTTAAGAGTGTTGTAATAACATAAATAAAGAGATATATAAATGTGTTATAATGAAAAATAGATCATTGTTAATGAAGTAGGAAGTGAGTTAAGTTTATAACCATTCAACTAAACTTAAACACTATATTGTAGTTCAAATTTATTTTTGGGTATTCTAATTGACAGAGATCGCCTTTTTAAAAGTGAATTTGTCTTTTGCAATGTTATTTAAAACATTCCAAATTAAAATACACTTTAAAAGAAAAATAAAAATTTAAGTCAAAATTTAAGTCATGGGATTTTGGACCAATTCGTTGTAGTTCGCGTTAATTCAGTTAAAATTGACGGAGCCGTCAATTCCGACTAACGGAATAGCAAAATTGAACGGGAAGTT
>JAYMSP010003923.1:0-17970 GCA_036897095.1 Plantago elongata
CTTTATAAGTTATACATGATAATAGGAATGTGGTTTGACATATTGAATAATTTGACATTTAGGCGGTATTTTGAATTGTGCTTCTCCATGAAGGGCCGGGCCGGGAGGTGAGGTCTGGCAGGTACTCTCTAGGCGGGAAATATCTCTTCTATCACTTTCTTTATCCATTACGGGCCCGTATGAGGGAATGAATAAAACCAACAGTAGCATGTTAAATTACGTTTGTAGAATAATAAGTTTTGTGTATTAGGTGGGGTGACGCATACCACCGCGGGGTTGTTGAGAATCAAGGGTTGGTAAAAACAACCCTACTAGAGAAATTATTTTTGTATAATATTATTGTATGTGTGTGGTGTGATCATATACTATCGTGGTGTTGTTAGAAACAAGCTTATATAGGTGGATTTGTCTAACAACTTGTAAAAAAAATAAAAAGAATTAGCAACACTTGTAAATTTACCTTGTGCTTCTTAGATATAAATTACCAATCAATTTGTATGAGGTTAAGCTGATTCGATGCAATTCAAACTAATGAAGACAAATGTTTAAAAAGTTAGAAACATTGTATCGTACTCACCTAGTAAGCTGTTGATATCCAAATTTAGCGGAGTAGCAACCAATAGGATCACAAGCTCCAACTCCAGTGATCATGCTGACCTGTGATGATATTGTACCTGTTCAACATGTTAGAGAGTACACAAAGAGACTGCCTTTCCCATTCGAATAACCTACGCCTCCACTTCCAATATTCCACCAGCTCCAGCCCCTGTTTAGTCAATCTCTCAGCCACCACACAATCCTCTTTAAGTTCAAGAGAAAACAATCTAGGAAATTTTGAAGCTAAAGACACATCACCTTTAATCCATTTATCCTTCCAAAATGACGTTTCATTCCCATCACCTAAAACTCTAACCACCCCTTACCAAACCAATCTTTTAACCCTCATGAAAATAACCTTACAATATATTATTATTTACAACTTTTCCAATCAACTATCTATTTTTCTATTCATTCTTGATTTAAATAAAACTTCACTATCCACTTTATATGTTAGTACACTGTTTTTATGTACGTTGTTACGTAAACAGTTCAATATACATTCCTCTCATGATTTTATATAAGGAATATTCTTCCTTCATTAACCTAGTTCGACAGTTCTGTTTCAATGTTGTTTAGGCTTGTAAACGAGTTGAACTGAGCCGAGCTTTGCCCAAGCTCGGCTCGTTTATCATTTATATGTTTGAGCTCGAGCTCGAGCTCGATCGAGTTGCACAATTTGAGCTCGAGCTCGAGCTCGAAATAATTTCTTCGACT
Organism: Plantago elongata; assembly: GCA_036897095.1. Lineage (NCBI taxonomy): Eukaryota > Viridiplantae > Streptophyta > Magnoliopsida > Lamiales > Plantaginaceae > Plantago > Plantago elongata. The sequence continues at coordinate 1,315 of JAYMSP010003923.1, forward strand.
CAAGCTCGGCTCGTGAGCTCGATATTTTATTTTCAAACTGAACCTTTAAATCTTGAAAGCTCGATTTAACTCGGCCTGTGAGTTCGAAAATTTACAAAGCTCGAGTTCGAGCTTAGCTTGTGAGCTCGATAATTTCTTCAAATCTGTTGAGATTTCGAGGTGTATAAGCAGCGATCTGAGAATTGCAGCGGTGGAGGAGGAGGAGAGGAAAACAAAGCAGTGAGCGTAGCAAGAACATATGCAGCTAGAAGGTGTGGTGATGGATCGAGAAGGACGGCGAGTTGAGAGGGAGGAGTGGCGGTGGAGAAGGGCCGCGAGGTGTGGTGTTGAATCGAGAAAGGCGGCGAGTTGAGAGGGACGAGTGGTGGTGGAGAAGGGCGGCGAGAAGGTGTGGTGGTGGAGAAGGGCGGTGAGAAGGTGTGGTGGTAGACAAGGGCGGCAATTTGGAGGGAGATGTGGTGGAGAAGGACTGCTAGTTAAGAGGGAGATGTGGTGGTGGAGAAGGACGGCTAGTTGAGAGGGAGATGTGGTGGTGGAGATTGGAGCTGATATGAGATGGAGGTATGGTGGTGGAGATTGGACTTTGGAGCTGATGCCTGTTGTTTTTCTTTTTTACCTTGGAAGTGAATTGTGTGTGAAAATGTGAAGGGAACTAGTGGATTAGGGTTTTGTTCTTTCCTTTTTTAGCATATATTATATTATTATACTAGAGCATGGCTCGAAAACTCAATTGAGCTACAAAAAAAGCTCGAGCTCGTTGAATCGAGCTTTTACCGACCTCGAGCTTGAGCTTTTAACGAACAGCTCGGTTCATTTGCAGGCCTAGTGTTGCTTTCATGTTAAGGAAAGAAGACCAATTCGTGAGAATAGAAATACAAGGAAGGAAATAAATTAAAGAGAAGATCTTATTCATAGAAGGAGAATCTGAATCAATATCTTTACCAAAGAAGATAGAAGAAACTGGAAGCTTGTAGAAGCTTTGTACAGATCTTGTATATACCACGAACACTATAAATACAAGATCCCACTTAGTTTGAAAATACCTAGACTGGCACTTTCACTTGTAATCATTCGAGTCTAGTTGTTTGTTCTTTGTGAAGTAGTTTGTGGTTCTGTTCCTTTTGGGATACTTCTCCCAATCTCGGAACATTATTGGCCTGGGTCTAGCAACTTCTATTCTCATAGTCCCGTCATTTCAATCCTTGAAACCTCCGGACGTAGATTGTACGACTGCTATATAGAAATATAAGTTAAAGTTTGTAAAAACTGCATTCATTACTTTGTGTTTATGTTTTTCAATTCATAGTTTAAAGTCTTTTAATTCCCATGTGTTTGTCTTTCTGATTAAGTGTCAATGTTCCTTTAATTTTTATATCAACATCGATATATACATTAAAGCTAAACAATATAGTATAAAGTCCGGATCCTCATTCCAACCTTATCAATCCATTATTAACTCTTATTCAATTTTTATTATTTTATTATTTAAATAATATCCTAGCTTCCTTTTATCCTTAGTTCTTTTTTGACTAAAAGTAAAATACGAAACATGGGACGAGATTGGGATAGTAGTGCAAAAAATCATAGTTTTTCTTCATAGTTGGCTGTAACGGATATATTCCAGAATTTTATTGAACCGTCTATACAAATTTTATTTGAAGAAGAAAATTTATATAGACTCGAGCTGTTATACAGGATTTTATAAATTATTATTTTATATGGATCGATAAATTGAGACGTATTAGGTAATTTTATTGGATTGAATTTGAACCGACATAAAAGTTTAAAAGGTGTATGAAAAAGTTATTCGATAACTGGATAACTGGACCGGAGCAAATTGTATATATATACCAATTGGTATTAGGTTATTAAGTTTAACAGAGATGGACGGACGTACTAGGATACTGGCTGCCCGAGATGGAGTATTGGCATGCAAGACAATAGATTGCCACAAAATTTATCTTTCTATCCAATCACGTGAATGGTATTGCTTTGGATTTCAAGTATGTAATTACTTGATTAGTGCAAATAATTAATAGGGATAATTACAAGTAAATTTATCAGCAGGAGTTATCGATCAGCAAGAAGGTGATTTTTAGCCTTGGTCAAGTCATCAACTATATTTGAGATTTAGGACCAGCTAAGTTATGAATATTCAATTGCAACTTATGATATTCGAGGTAGAGAGATTTCCTTAACACTTTTGTTTCTATTATATTGTTGTTATATATGTATCGTTTTATTGATTGACAAATAATTTATAGTTATTATATCAAGTAATGAGTTTGGTATAATAGTCTTTTCGAAAGGACCAAGTATGTGTACCCATAAATGTTTTAACGTGACTATGATTTGTGAAAGTCTTTTCTTCAAAAGCATGGATTAATATTAAAACTGATGAAAGAAAGATTGAATGATGAAAAACAGATCGAATATGATGAAGAATGATGTAAATAATTATGTTTTAATGATAATGAGTGAATGATTATTATACACAGTACCTAGTCTATCTACATATATATAGCTACAATTATACATCAAAAATAAAAGAGAAAACTAACTAAAAAGGAAGAAAATATCTGTAACAAACTACACTACACAACAAATTTTGTTACGTCTCGTGGCTCTCCCTCATTGGTCTGTTGTGGCTGATCTAATGTGTATTGGTGTACAAGAACCAAACACGTTTTTAGTAATGAGAGAATAAGTCATGCTATGATTCCTTTCTCCACATTTCCCGCCACTACTTTGTTCTTCCTTGTCACAATATGCAGCAGCTTCTTTAATTTCTTCAATAAGTTGTTGCTGCTGCTTGTTGTTTCATTCATATTCTTGACACTCCCCCTCAAGATGAGCATAGATCTTTGTAATGCTCATCTTGGATATGTGAGATCTCATATCAGAAATCGATAAAGCCTTAGTGAACATGTCTGTAGGTTGTTCTTGAGACTTGACATATTTGGTTTCTATTACTCCTTCAATGACCTTGTCTCTCACAAAATGACAATCAACTTCTATATGCTTAGTTCTTCCATGCTGAACTAGATTTCTAGTTAAGTGAATAGAAGATTGATTATCACAATATAGTGAAAAAGCTCCATTCTGATAACACTTTAAATCTTTGAGCAAAACAATCAACCAAACAATTTCACAACTTGTTTAAGCTAATGCTCTATACTCTGCTTCAGTAGTAGAAAGACTCGGAGTTGGTTGATTTTTAAATTTCCAACTAATCAAAGAAGAGCCAAGAAGGATGCAAGAACCTGTGACAGATCTTGTAGTGTCCTGACAGGCTGCCCAGTCTGAATCACAATAAGCCTTGAGTATGGGAGTTGAATCTCTTTTATACAAGTGTTCCTGACCAAAACTACCATTCAAGTATCTCACATCTCTTGTAGTTTCCTTGAAATGAATATCTGTAAGGGCTGACATGAATTACTTGAGTACATTCACTGCATAAGTGATGTCTGGTCTGCTAATATTCAAATAAACCAATCTCCCAACTAGTTTTCTGTAACTAGGGGATCTGAAAGAGAGTTACCTGACTTGGAACTCATTTTATGATTTTGCTCAATGGGTGATTTGGCAGGTTCACAATCTAATATGATATCTAGTGCATATTTCTTCTAGCATATGTAAATGCCTTGTTTTGATCTTACAACTTAAATTTCCAGAAAATATTTTAATGCACCTAGGTCTCTGACTTTGAAATGTTCATGAAGATGATTTTTGACAACATTGATATCATCTTTATTATTCCTTGTGATGAGAATATCATCTACATAAACTAGTAGTATAACCTGACCATGTGAAGTTTGCATTACAAATAGTGAAAAATTAGATTGTGACTGTATAAAACCTAGCTTATGAATGACTGCAATGAATTTAGAATTTCATTGGTTGGATGCTTGCTTAAGTCCATAGAGTGATTTATTCAACTTACAAACCTTATCCTCCACCTTAAGCAAATATCCAAGTGGTGGATGCATATATAAATAGTTTCAGATAAATCATCATTGAGAAAGGCATTGTGCACATCTAAGTGATCAATTTGCAAATCATTGATAGCAACTAAAGCTAATAAAAATCTGACAGAGGTAAGCTTGGCAACTGGACTGAAGGTCTCAGTATAATCAAGGCCATATTGTTGTGTATAACCTTTAGCAACCAGCCTAACGTCATACTTATCTATTGTACCATCTGAATTGAGTTTTAACTTGAAAACATACCTGCATCCAATATGATGTAAATCAGCAGTGAAGGGCACCAAGTCCCATTTGTGATTAGCCTCTAGTGCTTGTAATTCAGCCGTGATAGCTGCTTGTCAATGTGGAGAAGTAATAGCTCCTGAGTAGGAAGTAGGTTATGTGTGATTGAGGAGTGCAATAGAGAATATTTTGTGCGTTGCACTAACATGTTAATAAGTGAAATTAGCATTGAGAGGATATGTGGGATGTTTAAATTTATGCATGTCATAATAATAATCTTCTAAATAGTGAGGTAGATTAGATTGTCTCATAGATCTTCTAGGAAGTGGAGTGATGTATGTTGTAGGACTACATGAAGTACTAGTGATAGGTGACTGATCACCATGAGTATGAGGATGATGTGGTATATCAGATGAAAGATCAGTGAAAATTGAAATGTCATCTTCATTGTCAGCAGGTAAAGGAGTAAAAAACTCAAATGTATCATGTTTGTTGTGAAAAGGAAAAATGTGCTCTTTAAATACCACATCTCTAGTAGTAAGAAGCACTTTAGAATATAAATCATAAACTTTATAACCTTTAACACCTTAAGTGTAATCAAGAAAAATACAAGGTCTAGATCTAGGATCCAATTTCTTCCTATGAATTATATATGTAGAAACATAGCCCAATGAACAAAAAACTCTAAGATTTTCATAATTAGGAGATTTCTGATATAATAACTCATAAGGAGAATGATTATCAATGACAGTTGATGGAATAATGTTGATGCGATGAACTGTAGTTAATAATGCATTTCCCCAAAATTTGACAGGTAAATGAGACTGAAACATCAGTGATCTAGTAACATTGAAAATGTGTTGATGTTTTTTCTCAACAATGCCATTCTGTTGTGGGGTATAACCACAAGATTTTTGGTGTTGAATTCCCAGAGGAAAAGAATGTGATCAATATCAAATTCAGAACCATTATATGTTCTAACAATTTTAATGGTAGTGTGAAATTGAGTTAACAAACTGAATAAAGTCTATGATGAGAGTCTTGACATCAGACTTGTAAGTGAATAATGATATCCAGGTCATTCTGGAGTAATCATCTACAATGGTGAGAAAATAATGATACCCCTGCATAGTAGAATGAACAAAGGGTCCCAAAACATCAAAGTGAACTAATTCAAAACAAGCAGTAGTTTTACAAGAACTGAGAGGAAAACTAGTCCTCTTCTGCTTAGATAAATAACATGAATCATAAATAAAGTCTGCATTACATTGGATATCAGGAATATGAGCCTTCAAGACTTTAATCCTCTGATTAGAGAGATGACCCAATCTATAATTCCATAGAACAAATTGAGATTGACTAGAAACTGAGTTCAACAAATTGAAATTGCATGCTAGTTAATTTGAAATGGGATAGGTGCTTGTAAAAGCTGATGATGTGATGTGAAACAGGCCATTAGGAAGATGACTAAGACCAATTGTCCCGCAAGTATTGTTCTCCTGCATGACACAAACACATGTGAAAAAGAAAATGCTATTACCCTTCTCTGGTGATTTTACTAACTGGCATCAAGTTTGAGCCAAAATCTGGTACACATAAGACATTAGATAAAATCAAGTCATCAAAAAGTCTAACATGTCCTATATGAGTGACTGCAATTTTCCTTTGATCAGGTAATTGCAATTGGCATCACATAATTTTCTGATAACCAGTAAAATAAGACACATTACATAGAACATGATCAATGGCCCCTTAATCTATAATCCAACTTACATTATCAATAGTAGATTTATAAGTAGTGACAGGAATAGAAGCATTGAGTAGAATAATTTTACCCTCAGTGTAATGTCCAGTGGTGAGAGGGCCTGCAACCTGTGGTGAGATGGGTGTGTTAGTGATAGTGTTGATGTGAGCTAAATCCTGGCTAGCCTTGTATTGAGTCATCCTAGCATAGAGATCACTCATGTCAAAATATGAGAGATCATGCTTGGGCTTCTCTAGCTCTGTGGTAGTAATGTTAGCAGCCAAATTCCCAGGGACATTATTAGAGTTGATCTGCTTCAGGTGAGCCTCATTGATAGTCCTGGTGTTACTGAACTTGAATCCAGGTGGAAAGCTATTCTTCCTGTAGCATTTGTCCTCCAGGTGACCCATCTTTTTGCAGTATTTGCATCTATTAGATCTGCTGGAGGCATAATCACTCTTCCTCTTGTTAAACTGCACAGCTACAACAATGGAGCCTGTGTTCATGCCTGCTATCACTCTACCATGCCTAGCCTGTGTATGCCTTTCCTCTTGCAGAATGATGGCATACGCCTTATCAAGTAATTGTGTATCAAGCATCATGATGATCTGTGTTCACAGATAGTCAAAGTTATCATTAAGACCCATGAGAAAAACAAACACATTATCATCATCATGTAATGCTAAAAAATTCTTCAGAACAGTACAACACTTATCACAGCAAGACATGGTGGGAAAAGGCCTATAGTTGCGTAGTTCTTCCCATAGATTAGTGAGATGTAGATAATAATCACTAACGGTGAACTCATTCTGCATTAATGAGTTGATTTCTCTTATCAATTGGTAGATTCTCACTTTGTTAGGCTGAGCATATCTCGTTTAAGCCTTTCCCAAGCTTCATGAGTTGTAGTGAGATTGGCAAGGTTATCATCTATCTAATCTGACACATAGATTAAGATCCAGCCTAATATAACTTGATCACACTTAGTCCAAGCTATATAAGCATCAATATCCTCATCTATAGGAGAGGAACTGTGCCATGAAGGAAACCAACCTTGTTCCTTATTTTCATTTGTAACTGAAAAGCTCTAGACCATTTGTCATAGTTGTGCTCATTGAGCTTAACTAGAACCTTAACATTCACCAAGTGGTCAGTGTGATGCATATACAATGGGTCATAAGTTCTCATACACAGGTATAACAAGCCTGGATGAGTTTCCCCCACTGGTGTTGCCTTGAGGATCAATAACTGTAGTTGTATCCATATCAGACATGGTAAACTTGCAGAGACAAGGATGAATGCTGCTAGTACAGAAAAAGTACTGCAAATCTCAAATCTTTGCTCCTGATACCATATTAAAACTGATGAAATAAAGATTGAACGATGAAAAACAGATCGAATATGATGAGAGAATGATGTAAATAATTGGTGTTTGATTAATAATGATTGAATGAATTGTTGTACACTGTACCTAGTCTATCTACATCTATATAGCTACAATTACAAATCAAAAACAAGAGAGAAAACTAACTAAAAAGTAATAAAGTATCTACAACAAACTACACTAAACAACAAATTATGTTACGTCTCATGGCTCCCCCTCATTGGTCTGATGTGGCCGAATCTGTTGTGTATTGGTGTATAAGAACCAAACACGGTTTTAGTAATGAGAGAATAAGTCATGTTAGGATTCCTTTCTCCACATTTCCCACCACTACTTTGTTCTTCCTTGTCACAATATGCATCAACTTCTTTGCTTTCTTCAATTTGTTGTTGCTGCTGCTTGTTATTTCTTTCATAATCTTGATAATTGAATATATGTTTTATGCTCACCGATATGCCTATGAATTGTTTGGTCCTTTTGAGGGAATGTCGTTCTTTTGGAGATCTCACATTGTATTGTTATCCATTTGGTAGGGCATTGTCATTGTTATGTGAAACCCGACCTTGTGCCACCACGGTTCGTGTGGCCTTAGTGTATTGTATGATTGAGTTAAAAGATTGTATTGTTTTGAAAGTGTTCCATGTAAACTGTATTTTCGACATGTAAACGTATATATGTATGCTTTGAAATACTTTGTTTGATCCGGGTAGAAGTGTCTATGAGTCTCACACTTACACCCTCCTTTAAGATATTTAGCTAGTGATTCAGATGGAAATTCTTTGAGTGGGGACGGTAATCGGATGCTAAATTTGGAGAAGACTTTTTAGTAAATGTTCCTTACTCTGAGATTTGTATAGTATAGGATGATTTGTATTGTTGGGATTGTATGTTTGAGGATTTATAATGGATGTAATAAATGTATAGATTTTAGATGCTTTGTTTTTACCATTCTAAGGTTTTATTACTTATTTGAGGATTAAAGAAAGGCTTCGTCTTGGCGTGAGCCCATCTCAAAATAGACGACCGATCGCGTCAAAGTGAATTGGTTTTGGAGCATGACAAAAATGGTATCAGAGCCAAGTTATGATCTTTAAGGAGCCTAGGTTAGAATCTGAGAAGTTTGATTTGGATGCAGGGAATATCGAGGAGTTAGGTTAGAACCTTTGAGGATCTTAGCTTAGTCTTTTCGAGGTTTATTTTGGGATTTGAATAAAAGTTGTGAAGGTACAAGGTTACGATTTATTGGAGGTATCTGTGATATATTTCTGTTGAATGGGAGATTATGTTGAATTTGTCAAAGTATGGTGTTTTCTGAGTGTAAAGAAGCATTGGATTTTAGATGTGCTGTATGAACTTGTCGATGAGATATCTGGATAAGGTGTAATGTATTCGGAGAAAGTAGGTGACTCGAGGGTTTGAAAGTTGATAAAAGTAGCGCAATGTAAGCATAGTGGATTTAAGTTTTGAGGACAAAACTTCTTTTTAAGGAGGGGAGAATGTAATATCCCAAAAAATTTATTGGACCTTCCATATTAATTTTATTTAAAGACGAGAAATTATATAGACTCGAGTTGTTATACGGAATTTTATAAGTTATTATTATTTTATATGGATCGATAAATTGAAACGGACTAGGTAATTTTATTGGATTGAATTTGGACCGACATAAAAAGCTCAAAAGATTTGTAAAAAAGTTATTCGATAATTGTACCTGAGCTAATTGTATATATATATATGCCAATTAGTCTTATGTTATTAAGTTTAACAGGGGATGGACGAACGTACAAGTATACTGGCTGCTCGAGATGGTATTGCTTTGGATTTCAAGTATGTAATTACTGGCTGCTCGAGATGGTATTGCTTTGGATTTCAAGTATGTAATTACTGGATTAGTGCTAATAATTAATAGGGTTAATTACTAGTGAATTTATCAGCAGAAGTTATCGATCAATGAGAAGGTGATCTTTTACCTTGGTCAAGTCATCGTTGGACTATATTTGAGATTTAGGACCAGCAGAGTTTTGGATATTCAATTGCAACTTATAAAATTCAAGATGAAATTTGGGATAAGAGGTTTACTTGACACTTTTATTTCTATTTTATTATTATATATTATGTATATGTATCATTTTATTAATTGACAAATAACTTATAATTATTATATTAAATAGACTTGGTATAATAGTCTTTTCGAAAGGAACAAGTATGTGTGCCCATAAATATTTTAACGTGGCTATGATTTATGAAAGTATTTTCTTCAAAAAGCATGGATTGATATTAAAACTGATGAAAGAAAGATTGAATTATGAAAACAGATCGAATATGATGAGAGAATGATGTAAATAATTGGTGTTTGATTGATAATGAGTGAATGAATTGTTGTACGTTGTACCCAGTCTCTCTCTCTCTATATATATATATATGTGTGTGTGTGTGTGTGTGTGTGTGTGTGTGTGTGTGTGTGTGTGTGTGTGTGATGTGGCTGAATCTGTTGTGTATTGGTGTACAACAACCAAACACGTTTTAAGTATTGAGAGAATAAGTCATGTTACGATTCATTTCTCCACATTCCCCGCTACTACATTGCTCTTCCTTGTCACAATATGCAGCAGCTTCTTTACTTTCTTCAATTTGTTGTTGTTGCTACTTGTTGTTTCCTTCATAATCTTGACACTCCCCCTCAAGATGAGTATAGATGTTTGTAATGCTCATCTTGGATATGTGAGATCTCATATCAGAAATAGATAAAGCCTTAGTGAACATGTCTGCAGGTTGTTCTTGAGACTCGACATATTTGGTTTCTATTACTCCATCAATGACCTTGTCTCTAACAAAATGACAATCAACTTCTATATGCTTAGTTCTTTCATGTTGAACTGGATTTCTAGTTAAGTGAATAGAAGATTGATTATCACAATATAGTGAAACAACTCCATTCTGATAACACTTTAAGTCTTTGAGTAAAGCAATCAACCAAACAATTTCACAACTTGTTTTAGCTAATGCTCTATACTCTGCTTCAGTAGTAGAATGACTCAGAGTTGGTTGCTTTTTAGATTTCCAACTAGTCAAAGAAGAGTCAAGAAGGATGAAACAATAGTGTCCTGACATGCTACCCAGTCTGAATCACAATAAGCCTTGAGTATGGGACTTGAATCTCTTTTACAAGTGTCCATGACCAAAACAACCCTTCAAGTATCTCACAACTCTTGTAGCTGCCTTGAAATGAATATTTGTAGGGGCTGACATGAATTGACGGAGTACATTCACTACATAAGTGATGTCTGGTATGCTAATATTCAAATAAATCAATCTCCCAACTAGGTTTCTGTAACTAGTGGGATCTGAAAGAGAGTTTCCTGACATGGAGCTCATTTCATGATTTTGCTCAATGGGTGATTTGGCATGTTCACAACCTGATAAGCCACCATCTTATATGATATCTAGTGCATATTTCTTCTAGCATATGCAAATGCCTTGTTTCGATCTTACAACTTCAATTTCCAGAAAATAATGTAATGCACCTAGGTCTCTGACTTTGAAATGTTCATGATGATTCTTGACAACATTGATATCATCTTTATTATTCTTGTGATGAGAATATCATCTACATAAACTAGTAGTATAACCTGACCATGTGAAGTTTGCATTACAAATAGTGAAAAATCAGATTGTGACTGTATAAAACCTAGCTTATGAATGACTGCAATGAATTTAGAATTGGCTGGATGCTTGCTTAAGTCCATATAGTGATTTATTCAATTTACAAATCTTATTCTCCCCCTTAAGCAAATATCTAGGTGGTGGATGCATATAAATAGTTTCAGATAAATCACCATTGAGAAAGGCATTGTTCACATCTAAGTGATCAATTTGCCAATCATTGATAGCGACTAAGGCTTATAAAACTCTGACTGAGGTGAGCTTGGCAACTAGATTGAAGGTCTCAGTATAATCAAAGCCATATTGTTGTGTATAACCTTTAGCAACCAACTTAGCTTTATACTTATCTATAATACCATCTGAATTAAGTTTTAACTTGAAAACATACTTGCATCCAATAGGATGTAAATCAGCAGTGAAGGGCACCAAGTCCCATGTGTGATTAGCCTCTAGTGCTTATAATTCAGTTGTGATAGCTACTTGCCAATGTGGAGAAGCAATAACTTCTGAGTAGGAAGTAGGTTTTGTATGATTGAGGAGTGCAATAGAGAATATTTTGTGAGCTGCACTAACATGTGTAAAACTGAAATTAGCATTGAGAGGATATGTGCGATGTTTAAATTTATCAATGTCATGAGAATAATTTTCTAAATAGTGAGGTAGATTAGATTGTCTCGTAGATGTTCTAGGAAGTGGAGTGATGGATGTTGTAGGAGTACAGGAAGTACTAGTGATAGGTGACTGATCACCATGAGTATGAGGCTGATGATGTATATCAGATGAATGATCAGTGAAGCTTGAAATGTCATCTTCAGTGTTAACAGGTAAAGGAGTAGAAAACTCAAATGCATCATGTGTGTTGTGAAACGGAAAAATGTGCCCTTTAAATACAACATCTCTAGTAGTAAGAAGCACTTTAGAATGTAAATTATAAACTTTATAATCTTTAACACCTGAAGTTAACCAAGAAAAACACAAGGTCTAGATCTAGGATCCAATTTCTTCCTATGAACGGCATATGTAGAAACATAGCACAATGAACCAAAAACTCTAAGATTGTCATAATCAGGAGTTTTCTGATTTAGTAACTCATAAAAGAATGATTATCAATGATAGGTGATGTAAAATCCCAGAAATTAAATTTTTTGGGTTGTCAAATTCAAATCAATTTGTAGACGGGAAATTATTTAGACTTATGTTGCAACGAAATTTTATGGATCATTATTTTACGAATTGATAAATAAAAAGATATTTATCGTCTCTATTGGTTTGGGCTCGAAATGATTTGCAGTTGTTGATGGGGAGTAAAAGGCCCAATTACGAGAAGCCCATTAGGGTTTTAATTATTGGATATTTCTTCTTCTCATCTTCTTTAGTCCATTCACGTTCTCTTATTCTTTCTTCTATCCTCTTATTCTTCCATTCCGAAACATCATGTGTTGATCGATCTTGATATATTATGCGAGAGTAAACTGGATTTGTGACTGAAACCAAGTAGATTTGGAACAAATCGAACGACGTTTCGTGTTAAGGACTTGCAAAACCGAAACAAGAAACTAGGAGATCGATTTTCGGAAATTATTGAACCGATTCATTGTTGTTGTGGACTGTTATTGATGGTTTTAGATGGAGGAGATAATGTGCAATCGATTTTCGTAGCCCTTGCTTGGATTTGGAGTCGTTTGGATGGTGTTTGTGAAGTTTGGATAACTCTTTGATTCGCAGGAACTTAAGTGAGAATTTGCATAAAGCTGAAGGACTTTGTTTTGAGAATTTGACTATGAATTGTGGTTGTTTGTAATTATTACTTTAAACAGCGTATGGAACCGTTAATAAATCAAGTGCACTGTGCTTATACCATCTGATGTTTTGACCGAGTGGTGGAAGCTTGCTGCTGTGAAATTGGAGGTCATAGGTTTAAAACCTTGTGCCATACTATGTAATCTTTTTATATACCCAGAAAATTACCATATCGCCCCTAAACGTTCTAGAATCATAATTATGCCCTTCTACGATTTTTTTCCTATTTTTCTAGCTCCATAAATTACCGTTTTACCCTTATGACCGTACTTTACCCTTCTTGACCTATTGAAACTGTAGTAGAGGCCTTGTGGTGTTTCGATGATTTGTAGAATAAGGTGACTTTTGGAGTTTCGATGTTTAAGCTATTGGAGGATTTTATGGATTATTTGAGATGGATTTGGATTCGTATCGACCTTGAGGTAAGGGGAACTCTTGATACTTTTGCTTATATTTTTCGTATATAAAATATATATGTGTATAGTTTTCGATTTGACAAATAATTTGTTGTTATTATATCAAGTAGTGGGACTTGGTATAATAGTCTTTTCAAAGAAGGATCAAGTATGTATGTCCCATAAATGTTTTACTTGTGTATGGGATTTGTGAAAGTGTTTTGATAAAGCATGGATTATGTGTACATACGTTTATGCTCATCGATATGCCTATGAATTATGTGGACCCCCTCGGTATTGTCGTGCTTTTCGAGATCTCTATTATGTTATTGTGGACCCTTATATGTTAAGGGGTAAATGTGGACCCGTATGTGTTACGGGGTAATTATGGACTCCATGTGTTGGGGTATATGTTATGTGGAGCCGACCTCTGTGCCACCGGACTTACACTAGTGGCCATAGTGTATATTTGATTCGAGCTAAATGTGATTTGTGTATTGTGACATGTGTTCCATGATAATGATTTTCAACTATGTTTAAAATATAAAAATGTATGCATACTTTTCTATATGTACTTGACCCGGGTAAAAGTCTCAGGAGCTCACCCTTACACCTTTTTTTAGTAAGTGATCGACCGGAGGTACTTTGAGTTGAGACGATGGATGATGGATTATGAAGATTATTTGGTAGATGTTGCGTACTCTAGAGTTGTATTTTAGAAGGTGATTGTACTGTTGAGATATTTTGTTATTTTAGAAAGTCTAACATGTCCTATATGAGTGATTGCAATTTTCCTTTCATTAGGTAATTGCGCTTGGCATGACATAATTTTCTGATAACCAGTAAAATAAGACACATTACATAGAACATGATCAGTGGCCCTTGAATCTATAATCCAACTTACATTATCAATTGTAGATTTATGAGTAGAAACAGGAATAGAAGCATTGAGTAGAAATTTTTTACCCTCAATGTAATGTCCAGTGGTGAGAGGGCCTGCAACCTGTGGTGAGATGGGTGTGTTAGTGTCAGTGTTGATGTGAGATGAGTCCTGGCAAGCCTTGTATCGAGCCATCCTGGCATAGAGATCACTCATGTCGACATGTTAGAGATCAAGCTTGGGCTTCTCTAGCTCTGTGGTAGCAATGTTAGCAACCAAATTCCCAGGGACATTGCTGGAGTTGATCTGCTTTAGGTGAGCCTCATTGATAGTTCTGGTTGTTTTAGTGAAATTGAATCCAGGTGGAAACCCATTCTTTCTGTAGCATTTATCCTCTGGGTAACTCATCTTTTTGTAGTAGTTGCATCTATCAGATTTGATGGAGGCATAATCATTCTTTCTCATGTTAAACTGCACAACTGCAACCGTGGAGCTTGTGCTCATGCGTGCAGTCACTCTACCATGTCTAGCATGTGTATGGCTTTCCTCTTGTAGAATGATGGCATACACCTTATCAAGTAATGGTGTATCAAGCATCATGATGATCTATGTTCTCAGATAGTCAAAGTTTTCATTAAGACCCATGAGAAAATCAAACACATTATCATCATCATGTAATGCTAAAAAAACTCTTCAGAACAGTGCAACACTTATCACAGCAAGACATGGTGGGAAAAGGCCTATAGTTGAGTAGTTCTTCCTAGAGATTAGTGATGTAGATAATACTCACTAACTGTGAGCTCATTCTGCATTAATGAGTTGATTTCTCTCATCAACTGGTGGATTCCCAATTTCTTAAGCTGAGCATATCTAGTTTAAGACTTTCCCAAGCTTCATGAGATGTAGTGACATAGGCATGGTTATCAGCTATCTGATCTGACTCAGAGATTAAGATCCAGCCAAAAATAACTAGATCACACTTAGTCCAAGCTATGTAACATCAGTATCCTCATCTACAAGGACAAGGAACTGTGCCATGAAGGAAACCAACCTTATTCCTTATTTTGATTTGTAACAGAAAAGCTCTAGACCACTTGCCATAGTTATGCTCATTGAGCTTAACTGGCACCTTAAAATTCATCAAGTGGTCAGAGTGATGCATATATAGTGGGTCATAAGGATTCTCATACGCATGTATAACAAGCCTGGATGAGTTTCCTCCACTGGTGTTTCCTTGATGATCGGTGACTGCAGTTGTATCCATATCAGATATGGTAAACTTGCATAGATGATGAAAACAGAGAAATCAAATAAAGGATGAAGACTGATAATGAAAAGAAACAAGGATGAATGCTGCAAGTACATACAAAGTATTGCAAATCTCAAACCTTTGCTCCTCATACCATATTAAAACTGATGGAAGAAAGATTGAATGATGAAAAACAGATTGAATAATGAGAGAATGATGAATAATTGTTGTTTGGTTGATAATGATTGAATGAATTGTTGTACACTGTACCTAGTCTATCTACATCTATATAGCTATAATTATACATCAAAAATAAAAGAGAAAATTAACTAAAATGGAAGAAAATATCTATAACAAACTATACCACAAAACAAATCCGGTTACGTCTCGTGGCTCCCCCTCATTGGTCTTGTAAATTTTTGAAAATTTTATTAGACCGTCTATTTAATTTTAATTAAAAGTCAAGAAATTATTTGTTTATAAATTTTTATGGAATTTTAAGAATCTTTATATTATGAATGTATAAATTGAGATGGACTCAGATCCATCTCAGATAATTATATAGGTTTGGACCGGACGGAGTAAAAGCCCAACATTGTATAGCGAGATTGAACGGGCCTGTTCGATTAAGAAACCAATTACTATATATATAAGTGCTAGGTTAACTATATATAGTTTGGCCGGGTAGATGGACTTAGTGTTTAAATTCAACATTCTATTGGAGTAAAGGGTAAGGTTTAGATGCGGCAAGCTAGTGGAGCAGAAGCATATAGTATTATAGATCACGGTGATAGTGAAAAGCTTGGGTGCACGTGTTGGAGCTCAAATCACATGTAATTGATTAAGGTTTGAGATTATCATTCCATTGGCTTAATTAATTACGTTATTGAATGGATTTGCAAAGTGATGGCCCTATCAACTAAGTAATCCTAGCTAAATTATACGTAACTATATATATTAGAATTTTAGTTAAATTAATCTTATTCTTTTAATTCCTAATAATTAAACATAGCTTCTTATATTTTATATATATACTCTACATCATTCTATGAATAAACACGATTGATTATTTAATAATCTTACATGGTATCAAAGGGTTACGATCCTTCCGCTGCATAATACCGTGATCATCGACCTTGCCTGTGTTATTGTCCAAAAGCACGAACCCACCGTTCGTTCTTCTTCTTCCCCAAACAGCAACCTGCAATCTCGATTCCTCTACCCCTGTTGATTTTCGATCCCTTGCTGTTTCCCTATCCTCAGATCGATTCTCTGATCTCGATCTTTGTTCTCTTCTCACCGACAGAAAAACAGTCGCATCGATCATCACCCA
>JAYMSP010003924.1:0-17961 GCA_036897095.1 Plantago elongata
GGAAGAAGAGAAAAAAAAAAAAAGAAGAAGAGCAGGTCGAAGGCAGCAAACGGTGGAAGAGGGGAAGAAGAATTTGTTTTTATTGACGTGAGGTCGGGACTTGGCTTGATACCATGTAAGAGTAATGAATATAGTCCGTGTCTATTCATAGAATTAGAAGGGGTATATATACAAGTTAAAGAAGCTATAATCTAAAGACTAATTTAATCAGGAATCTAATCTAACTAGAGTTATATAATTTAAAGACTAATTTAATCAGAAAATTAATGTATATAAAAATGTATACAATTACATAGTCTAACAGTTGATAGATTTATATTATCCAGGATTGATTGATATATTAGTTGATTGATTCGATGATTAATTTGATCTAGTGTGATAACAACATTAGTATCCAAAAAAAAATCTTGAAATTTCAAACATTAGTGATAAGGGACATGTTCGTGGATAAGATGCTTAAACCATGATGATCTGTCTGTGTGGTAATTTGGGGTCTTAAACCTCTTATATTAGATGTCAATCGGTTCTACTTCGTTTTCTGTAAATGCAACATAATGAAAAGTTACCAAATATTGAGTTACGTTGTATATACAGTTTTCCTTTCTAATATACAACATGTTTTATTACTTGTGTGGTACTATATAAAATTTAATATATATATATATATATAATACAATTAAAGTAAACTTTAAAACATTAAGGAGGAGGTAGCTGAAAAGATAACTCATAATTAAAAAGGTAGCTGGTAATTCAATAATGTAGCTGGCTATGTAGTTTTTTTTTAACAAGTTAATTTGGTTAGCTTCTCAAACCAGCTAGCTTGTTTGAAAAATTGTACATTTACGTAACGAGCTTTTTATTAAAAACTTTTTATAAAGATGAAAAGTTAACTGAAAAGGTAATAATAAACAGATCCCATGTTAGAAGAATAAAACTCTATATACTTCACTATTTTTAGATTTTTGTCTGTTGTATATTGAAACTTGGAAGAAATGACCTAACCCATGAACTAATGGAAATGGATTAACATTGAAAGTTTGCAAGGAGTAATAGACTCTTAATAGACCACGAGACATCGTACATGGATATATAAAGTCTATGGGCTGTTTTTTAAGCAATTGTAATCGATCAATTTGACTTGATGAACAGTGATTTGGCCTAAAATACACATTAAATATTTCAATTTCAATTTCATTCCAAACACAATTTCACAAAAATCCATTCAAATATCCATTCAAATTCTATACTAATATGTACTCATAAATTTCGATTTTAGATTATTATAGACTTATAAACTTCATATTCAGGGCATTTCGGGCTAGTCTCGGGCGGTCGGGGCTATTTTGGGTTACGAGCCTTTTCAGTCTGGGTCGGTCATGTCCATGGAACATGTGCCCCTACAGCCCTGCTGAAATATTTGGTTTGGGGATGGGGGGTTCTTTGGCTTATCTTAATTGGTCCAATAGATCTATCTGTGACTGCCCATTAACACATCTAGTAATAATGTTTAGGGATTTATTGAGATAGAATTTGAGTGGTTTTTTTTAATAGAAATTGATTTTTTTACAAAATATTCGATTTTGAGTGGGAAAATGACCACTCCAACGGTATGGCAAATAGGGCCTTAGAGTTAGACGACTCATAATATTGCAAAACTTTTTAGTAAAAATTATCGTCAACTACCACTTTTTAAGCTAAAGATAAAAAGAGACAGTCTGTTTTCTTTTTCTGACAAAAAACACCCAATTGTTTATATAATACAGAAAAAATAAATAATAATATATATTCACATAATACAATTTTCAAACCCAATATTGTATTACAGTGTGCACTTGATACAATTATTTTTGTATTATAGTATAAACATGAAACGATTTTTTTGTATAATCATTTTTCGAAATGTTATTTCTAAACCAAAACCGGCCTTTAACTCTCTTAATTTTTTATAACATGTTAATAATTCACATCCACAAAAGTACAAAACGTCGCTAAAATGTAACACATATATGGGTGTTTATCGAACCGAACGAACTGAACATGGGAGCTTATCGAACGTTTGTTACTTTGTTCGTTATGAATTTTAATGTTCGTGTTCGTCGAACAACTCATTCGCTTGTTCATGTTCATTTCATTAAAGGTTTTCGTTTGTTCATGTTTGTTTGTTAGTGTTCGTTAAACTTTTGTTCGTGAACAATTTAGTTCGTTCGTTCGTCCGTTAAGGTCGTGTTCACGAACAATTTGTTCGTTGTTAAAAACCCCAAATATAAAGCAAAAGTATTACAAAAATAGAATAAAAGGTTCCTAAAAAGTGACATTTCAAGAATATCATGATTGCACATAATGTGAAACATTCATTCTACGAATAATATGAATTAAAATGAACCACGAGTCTACAAAAAATTAAAATGGAGGTAAAATATATTATTATATTACTTACTATATTTTATATATATCTATATATATTACTACAATATAAAATAATATAATAAGAGTGAATGTTGTGAAAAAAAGTGTTAGAAACGTAAAACAACTATAAACAGTGTTACTCTCTTCTCTTTCCAGATCTAAATGTAAAGGCCAAATCACAATCGTCGCGTTGTTCTCCCTTTTCCCATTGGCAATTTGAATACAATCGATCCTACCGCTCCAACAGGTGGTTGTTGTTTCATATCTTACCGATCCTAAACAACTTTAGTAACTATTCGATTAGAAGATATCAAATTCCACTCGATGTTTCAATCGCCACCACATATTCAAAGACTCAAACAAATCACGGACCAGAAGAAACATGAAGCCTCTATTCGGTAACTAACAAGTTGGAGGCGGTCAACTTGCGCATAACAATTGTATTCTTTGCTTGATCATCTTTTATTTTTTCTTCATGTACTTTAGTTCTTCTAAGATTGGGAAGAGAAAACCTTAAGGTCTAACAAATGAGGAACACCCCTTAGGTGCTCGAATAAATGTTCAAGATATATATTTGCATTTTTCCGGTGGATTTGAGAAATCAATTTGGTGTTTTTCTTGATGTCTCACCATTTTTCTTATAACAAGGGAATAGACAAGTTCTACAATACAAGTTCTTGCAAGGACTATACCTTCAAAGCGCCCATTCATTTTTGTGAGGAAATTGAACCCCCTAGGAGTAAGGTAATTCATTGTTACAGCTGTGATCTTTTCCTGATTAATATTCCTTGATTGCTAATGCATATGATTATCCACTGCTACAAAAATGAAGTGATTGTTGTTTCTTTCTTAATTGGTGATTTTTTGTTATTTTAATTGCAACCAAATATTAATAGCTAGATGTTTGAATTCTACAGACTAATTTGGATAAAAGTTATCTACTTATAAAACATAAGCAAAAAACAAAACTGAAAGTGTAACGTATTGCTCCGTTTCTCACTTCAGCCATGCCTATTGCCCCATCGAATCAATACTTCACACACCAATTTGTGTTTTTTTTCCTTTTTATCTTTGTATAAGTTTATTATATCATTGAATGGTTTTAGGTTGAAACAATTCATGGAGCTGAACTGTATTATAATGCCTGAGGCTATATCTTATGGTCGACCCTACTTGTGTACAGGAAGGGAAAAGGACCATTATGTAAGTATTTATTATATCTTCACTGTACCCAGAATTAGTGCCCGTGGAGTTTGAATATGTTAGTACAAGAGTTAATAGTTCATAAGGACCTTCTAGCATATGCAACTTGTGCATCATCTCCATGTTTATTTTGATTGCTAAGCACTCTTCCATTAGAGGAACTATGCATCTAAAGTCCAACATCTGTTTTTCTTTAATTTGGAAAGTCTTGTTGCTAGACATAAGATTTCTAATTTTTAAATGTGAACGCTTTGCTACAGGGATTTAGAGATCATGGGCTTATATGTGAAAATAAAACTTGGGGTTTGGTGCAAGTTACCTTTAGAAGGGTCCTTAGTGATTAACTTAGACCATACAATGCAACTTATATTGTTTATATGATAATCTCAAATCCAAGTTAATTATTTTTTATTTGACATCGTCTCAAATCCTTGCATATAATCAAGTTTCCAGTTGTATGCTGCTTTTAACATTTTTTTCTCCAATTTAAAAACTGTATAATGCTCATTTTGCTGTGAGATGCATCACCACCCTAGTGGCTCGTTAAGTTTTGTTTCTTCTTATGGTTTCGACTTTTCAACAAGTGATTATTCTTGTTTGTGTGAACTTCTGCACGGTGTTTGTTTTGATAATCCGGAACATGAATGTCATGCACCATGAACTTATCAGATCTAGCAACAACATATAATACCTCATTGTGATGTTCCTTATCATACATCGTGTCTGATTCTGCATAATATATTATGGCACATTCAATGGGCTATCTCTACGCTTTAAAGTTGTGACCAATTTAGTAGCTGATAAATTAAAAAAATGTTGTTCCCTACCTGGTTATCTATGTAACTAATTGATGAAAACATAGTAAGCTAGGCATCCATGTGAGATAAAGTTTGAAACCTTCATGTTCTTTTTGCAAATATGTGAGAAATTTCGTTTGAATGTCAATGAGTTCCTTGTCTTCTGAACTATTTGGGATCGTATCATATAGGTAGCTGACAAAGTACTTAAAAGGTGTTTCACCAAACTCCAGGAAAAGTTTGAACATGACTCTTAGAATGCACACTTCGACCACTCAATCGGGTGCTTCTCAGAAATGGGCAGATATGCCTCCTCTTCTACGATGTTGTTTCGGCGCATTGCTTCTTTTGTTTTTTAACGCACTGTTGTCACAAGGACTGGTACTTCTCTTCTCCATAAGCACACATTATCTCTATTTTTAGCTCCTTGGCACATTATCTTCTTTTGTGTCTGCTTGATATGCTTCAATGCAATTAATTAGCCGACAAAGATTTTTGTGGAAATGCAGTGGTTTCTTTTAGTGAAATTTAGACGACCAAGAGCTTTGCATTAAGTCATTCACAATCTGGACATCTATCCATTTAAGAATAGAGTCATGTTGGAAAATGCTGATTTTTCTGTCTTCATCTGTAGCACAGAGACAGAAGACGACTTCATAGAATATTTCAGCTCTTGTTGGACCCAATTATTGCTTCAGAGGAGAACTAGTGTGAATGAGGATGAAAACAATTGGTAATGTAGTTTTGGCAGTATCTATAGTAGGTTACTGTTGCATTGGCTTACAATGACATGAATTTAGCTGAACTTCTATACATGCAAGTAAGAATTCTTATTTATGGTTCAGGGTGCAAGCAGAAGAATATCATCAAGAGAGGGCATTGATGGAAGAGCTTCAATGGAATCTATTAGCAGCATTTGATATTTATATTGTAAAGAGAATAAAATGATTTATCACATAAACTAGCCACGATGTGATGTGAAAGGCTGTGTTCTTTTCACTCTTGATACTTACTACCTTTGTTTCTTGTTTATGTTCTCTTGAATTAATTGATGAGTAACAATTCGAAGGAGAAGGAAAAGAGTAGAGCTCTTATATGTGTCGAGCTTTAACGAGGGCTTGACTTGTTTTGATTCGAGTTCGGCTTGCTCGATAAAGTGAACAAGTCGAGTTCGAGCCTCATTTTATGCTCGTTTGTCCCAGCTTGACCTGATAAAGCTTGTTAAAGCTTATTATTATTTTAAAAAATTTCATATTTGGTATAGAGTTAAAATTTGTACATTAAGAAAAAAATTAGTTTTAAATAGTAACTAAGTCAAATGTGAATTTCATAAAAAATAAAATTTGGAATAGAGCTAAAATTTTATATAATTCATAGGGTTATTATATACATTGTATATAAGAAAGAATTGATGTGTATAAGATGAAATGATGGTTTCTTTTTTTAAAGGTTATATAAGTTTTTTAATACATGCCAAATACTTGAATAAAATTTAACTGATGAATAGTTTAGTTAAACAGTGACAAACAATTAGATATCTTTTAGGTTAATTATTTTTCGAGCTCAAATTGAGTTCAAGTTCGTTACAAGTTACTCGCACTCTATCTCATATTTTTAACGGTTTTTGTTAAAGAGCCAAGCTAGAGCTCGAGCAAAGTATCAAAATACTCGATGTTAGGCTTGTTTAACAAGGCTAGAAGCCTAGAAAAGATTTCAAAGTAGTTTCTATGCAAATGTGCCGCAACCGTAACCGTAACATCACCACTAGCAAATGTGTCACAACTGCACCACCACCATTGTTACTTGGTTCGCTTTTACACCTCTATTTATGTAAGTTTATTTGTAATATGTATGTATTCGAATATTTTTTTGAGCGTACACTATGCAGTCGTAGATATATACATAGGCACCGCGCTAAGCGCGGTGCCCCAACTCTAGTGTGTATGTGTGTCTATATTATTCATGAATAGTTCGCAAATGAGCGTTGACTGAAATTTTCGTGAAATTTTTTTGAATTTTTGGTTCGCTAAACACCCCTAAACACATATATTAGAACTGTAAATATTTTAGGTAGAATGATAACCATTCATGCTTTCACAGTTCTTTAGAATTTTACCTAAAACCTTGTACAATTACTGGACTTTACCTAGTCCATGATAAAATAAACTCAAAACAAATTGTAGTGATCTAGCCCAGTACAGGCCCAATAATGGATTTATGTGAGATACTGCCCAAGTGCAGTGCTAAATGTTGCCCATATGTACTTTTGTTAATTGTTCAATTTCGTTGATGTTAACGGCTAAGCAGGTTGGTGGATGGACTATGACCCTGTTTACCACTATCTTTTCAGTTAGATTTTCAGCTCTATGAACTTTTTTTGATAAAAAGCTCGTTACGTAAACGCGCATCTTTTTAAACAAGCTAGCTGGTTTGAGAAACTAATCAAGTTAGCTTGTTGAGAAAAAAAGCTACCTTTTCAGCTACCAGCTACCTTTTCAACTAGTTTTGCTAAACAAACCTATAAGCAATCATAACATAATTGTCAATCTGCAATCTTAAATTGTCAGACCATGCTCATTGGAAGACATGTTAAGTGTATGAGGCAATTCTTGTCACTCATTCTGTTACCAGATTCTACCCTATTACATTACTGAGTCATTCCCTTTCTCTAGGTTACTGAGTTGCCGATCATTCATTCCATTTATCCAGATTGCTTAGCTCGAATATTTCATTAACTTTGATTATAAGGATGATGACAATGCAACAACAAATGAAAATAACTGCCAGAGCAGTTAATTAATTAAGTTAGTTAGTTACATTGAGCTCTATATAAAGCTCCTTCTATACTCTTTTCTATTCATTCAATTTATCACTCTTTTCAATGTAAACATACAATTTGGTTTTCAATCAATAAAATTCAGTTTTGATTTCAATATGGTATCAGTTAGCAACTGATCGGTCTATGACTTCCGCATTCTTCATCACAGTCATTATCTTCGATCGAACTGTGATTGTTTTTCTCTTGTTCATGGCACATTCTTGCTCGAATTTTGCGAATGTTGATTTGTTCTCATGGCGTCTGATCATCTGACGGTTACTCGTGATCTTTCTGACGATCCTTCGTCGATTTATTATCTTCATCCTACTGATCTGCCAAGCACGAAAGTAGTTTTTGAGACCTTCAATGGTGATAACTTTGATGCGTGGCACAAAGCAGTTCTCATGTCATTTTTTGTAAAGAAGAAGTTGATGTTCATCAATGGTACAGTTCGACAACCACCTCTTGATGATCCAAATCATCGTTACTGGGTTCGTACTAATGATCTGGTACATTCTTGGCTCTTAAATTCTTTGACTTCTGATATCAAGAACAGTCTCATGTATCAAATGATTGCATATGAATTTTTCAATGAGATTAAGTCTAGATTTGCTAGAAGTGATGGTCCTCGTGTTTTTGAAGTTCGTAAAAATTTGTTTAGCATTACTCAAGGTGCTAAAACGGTTTCTCAGTATTACAATGTTTTTAAAGGATTCTGGGATGAATTCTTAAGCTTGAGACAGATACCTAGATGTACTTGTGGTCATTTATCTCAGTGTACTTGTGGAATTTTGGCTTGGCTACAGGCTTCTCAGCAAATTGATTCTACTGTGATGTTTTTACTTAGTTTGAATGAGACTTATTTTCCATTGAGAAGTTAGATTTTACAGCTTGATCCTATTCCCCCGCTTACTAAAGTTTTTAGCATGGTTTATCAAGAAGAGAACCAAAGGGCTTTGTCTGTAGGTCCATCTATTCCATCTGCTGCAATGCTTAGTCAGTCTTCTATTAAAGAAACTAGTGATCTTGGTGCCACAACTTGTATAGCTAGACAAGCACCTGTATAAGAGAAATGGCAAGAAGACTATGCCTTATTGTAAAAATTGCAAAATGAATGGGCATACAATGGATAGGTGTTATATGATCATTGGTTATCCTCCAAACTGGCAAGCTGCTAGAGGACAAAGAAGGAATGATAATGGCAGTGCTAATATGGTTATTACTGATTCTGGCATTGGAAGTTCTTCAGGTAATTCAAGTCAAGCTAATCAAGACTTGATGGATCCTAATCTGTATAATCAATTTCTCCAATTTCAAAGGTTTCAGCTAGCTCAAGCTCAAGCTAGTAATCAGTCTCAGCATAATGGGCACTCAGCTTCTATTGCTATTTTTCAGCACCACATATGTCTCAGTCTTCTCAAGTTAGTCCTGTTTAGGGTTCATATCAACATGCAAATGTCCAGGCTCCATATCAGAATGCTTTACACTATCACACCACTCAGCCTTCTCATATCATTCCAGGTTCAGGTAACACAGGTAAATATGTGTTTAATGCTTCTATTTCTGGACATAGTTCTGTATGGATTATAGATATTGGAGCAACTGATCATATGATGAGTAATGTTAATTTATTCAATGATACACCCAAAGCAGTTAGTATTGTTATTAATCTTCCAAATGGTCAGTGTGCTATTGCTTCTTTATGTGGGAAAGTGAAGATTTATGATAGTCTTATATTACATGATGTGTTATTCATTGAAAATTTCACTTTTAACCTTGTTTCAGTATCTCAGTTAATAAGGGATCCTAAATACTTGATGTTATTGTTCTCATCAACTTGTATTTTGCAGGACCAAATCTCACAGAAGGAGATCTTTTGCTCTAATGTTGTGCCTGGTGCACATAAGTCTTGCAATGCTATTTCTTCACCTAAAGCTGATATTATTCTTTGGCATATGCGTTTGGGTCAAGTACCTGGTGTAAAATTGTCTCAAATGTTTCCCATTCCTGATTCTGAATGTAATCAAGTTTTACCATGTGATATTTGTCAATTTAGTAAACTAAGAAAATTACCATTTCCTGATAGTCTTTCTATTTCTTGTAAGCCTTTTGAATTGATTCATATGGACATATGGGGTCCTTATTCAATTGAATCTTACGATGGAAATAGTTATTTTCTCACTATTGTGGATGATTTTACTCGTTGTACATGGGTTTACATGATGGCAAAGAAATCTGAGACAAGACAAGTAATGATAAACTTTGTGAAAATGGTTCAAACTCAGTTCCATACTTGTATTAAAACTATTCGATCTGATAATGGAATGGAATTTATATTTGACAAATTTTATTATGATTTTGGCATTTTACATCAAACTTCATGTGTTGAAACTCCTCAACGAAATTGTAGAGTTTAGAGGAAACACCAACACATTCTGCAAGTTACAAGAGCATTATTATTTTAGTCTCATTTGCCTTTGAAATTTTGGAGCGAATGTGTCCTATCTGCACTGCATATTATTAACAGGCTTCCCAGTAAAGTTTTGCAGAACAAGTCTCCCTTTGAGATGTTATACAATCAAGCTCCTAATTACTCTCATTTTAAGGTCATTGGCAGTTTGTGCTATACTTCCACTCTTACAGCTCATAGACTCAAGAGTTGGATAAAGGAGCAGACAAGTGTGTTCTATTGGGTTATCCTTTTGGTCAGAAAGGGTATAAGGTTCTTAATCTTTCTACCCTTAATGTTAGTGTTTCCAGAAATTTAGTTTTTTTATGAAAATGTATTTCCCTTCAAAGAAAATGTATTGTTTATAAATAAATCAAATTATGTTATGACTGATGATAGTTCTAATTTCATTTCTTCTTATGTTAAAGATGCTTTACATGATGAATTTGTGCACACTCCTGTTGCTACTAAAGAAAATGTTCCAGATAATCATTTTATACATGATGATGTTAATACAGATTCTACTAATAGTGTGCATCACACTATTGAAAAAAAAAACTAATGAATCACCACCTGCAGATGTAGTTTCTTCATCTCATGCTGCAGAACATCACAATGATTTATCTGATGTTTCTGAAGATGAAACTCATGCTATAGATGACAATGCCGTTAGAAGATCTACAAGGCAAAGGAAACAATCAAGTTACCTTGATATCTATAATTTTTCACTGTCTCCTTCATTACAAGTTTCTATGTCTAATGTTTCTGCTAATAATTGCGTTAGGTATCTTATTTCTCATTTTCTATCTACTGACAAACTTGGTGATATGCAATAGATGTTTTTGTGGCTTCAATTTTTCAAATTCAGGAACCTAAATCATATAAGCAAGCCAGTCAGCATCAAGAATGGAGGGATGCAATGCAAGCAGAAATCAATGCATTAGAAAAGAATCACACTTGGCAACTCACTACCTTATCTCCAGATAAGCATTGTATTGGATGTAAGTGGGTGTTTAGAGTCAAATACAAGCGTGATGGCACAATTGAAAGGTATAAGGCAAGGCTAGTTGCAAAAGGTTACACACAAGAAGAAGGTATAGACTATTTTAAGACTTTTTTCCAGTCATTAAACTAACAAGGGTAAAGCTTCTTCCCAGTCTTGCTGCAGTGAATAATTGGTATTTATACCAATTAGATGTTAACAATGCATTCTTGCATGGTGATCTCAATGAAGTAGTGTATATGTCTTTACCTCAAGGCTATCAATCAAAATATTCTAATGTTCCTCAAGTCTGCAGATTGACTAAGAGCATGTATGGTTTAAAACAGGCAAGCATGCAGTGGTTTCTTAAGTTACATGTTTGTTTGTTGGAGTATGGATTCATACAATCCAGAGCGGTTACTTCCTTATTCACCTTAACTAAACCTGCTTCTTTTATTATATTACTTATGTATGTTGATGATATCATCTTATCTGGTAATGATTTATCTCAAATCAACTCTATTAAATCTCACCTGCATGATGTTTTCACCATTAAAGATTTAGGTGAGCTTAAATACATGCTAGGACTTGAGATTGCTCGATCTAACAAATGTATAAACATCTCACAAAGGAAATATGCACTTGATATTCTCAGTGATGCAGGTTACTTAGAGTCTAAACCAGAAATTACACTAATAGACAACAAGTGTAAACTCTCTAAGGATGTTGGTTATGTTTTGGATGAACCAAAGATGTACAAAACATTAGTAGGTAGGTTGCTATATTTAGCAATAACCAGGCCTAACATCTCTTTTGATGTGCAACAATTGAGCCAGTTCATGCATCAACCACGCAAACCACACATGCAAGCAACAAATAGAGTCTTGAGATACCTGAAAAGCAATCCTGGCACTGGTCTCATTTACTCCTCTTCTTCAGACATTCTAATCAAGGCTTATGCAGATAGTGACTAGGCTAGCTGTATTGACACAAGACGCAGTACTACAGGCTTTGCTGTCTTTCTTGGAGACAACCTCATTTGCTGGAAAACAAAGAAACAAGTCACTCAAAGCAGATCTTCCTCTGAAGCAGAGTACAGAGCTATTGCTGCTGTCACATGTGAACTGCAATGGCTTAGATTTTTCTTGAAGATATGAAGATTGATCATCCAAAATACACAGACAACAAGCAAGCATTCTACCTTGCTCACAATCCAGTTCAACATCAAAGAACAAAACACATAGAATTGGATTGTCACTTGATTAGAGATAAAATTTTGGATGGCTCTATTACATTGTTCCACATCTCTAATCAACATCAGATTCTTGATGTACTTACCAAGCCACTTGATGGTCCACTATTTCGACGATACATAGGCAAGATGTCCTTGCTCAATATCCATGGCCATCTTGAGGAGGCGTATAAGGATGATGACAATGCAGCAGCAAATGAAACTGTAACTGCTAAAGCAGTTAACTATTTAAGTTAGTAATTAAGTTAGTTAGTTAAATTGAGCTCTATATAAAGCTCCTTCTCTACTCTTTTCTATTCATTCAGTTTATCACTCTTTTCGCTGTAAACATACAATTTGATTTTCAATCAATAAACTTCAGTTTTAATTTCAATATTAATTATAATTTTTGTTTGTACGTATTGTAATATTGAACTCATAGTTGATTGTAACATCAATGATTGTGTCATAACATAAATTGGGTTCTATATTAATCAAATCAACCTTAGATTGAGTTCAATAGAATTTGCACTGACACTGAGACACTTCAAATTAACTCAGTTAACAACCTAATTAAATAAAAACACCTTACAAGTCAGAAAGTCCTTCATCAGAAAATCCTTCCTAAGCATCCAGAGCCTCGTCCATGTTTGTCCTTGGACGAAAACATGCAATGGTAGAGAGATATATCCGGCCAAGTCCACCCGTAAAAGTTATTATTATCTTGTTTACGTATTAAACATTCTCAATCTTCTTATTACTATATTCAAATGAAATTTGAGTCTCCTTATTACATTTCCCACACAAAAGATAATGAATGTAATGGGACCCTTTGTAGATGTCCCTTGCGCATGGAAATTATTACTTCTTGCTTAATTTTCAATCAAGAAAAAGATCCATCAATGGCAATTTTGGCGAGATAATGGTCTAAACTCCAAATAGCACACATACACAGTGAGGTTGAAATGCTACCAAAACTCAATTATCCATCACCTAAAACTCACCAAATACCTAATCAACTAAAAAAATTTATTAATTAAATATAAATCTCATACTATTGTTAATTGTGAACAAGACCACAAGTCATATGCTAAAAGTCAAGAAAATGATTCACTACCTTTCATCAGCACCCTTGTCTTACAATCCAAGCCAAATTGATTAGGCTACACCCTGTCCTGCTATCACTCCATGACTCCAGTACTTATTACTTGTACCATTTACACAAATTCTCCAATTCATCATACATATATTTTTCACTTTAATTTTTACAGTTTAACCTTTTAAATTTTAACTATAAATTATATGAAAACTTAGAGCATTTCATATTTATAGTTTACGATTATTTCGTAGTCAATATTACAAAAAATTAATTAAATAAATTAAAACGAAAATTTATTTCAGAATAGAGGAACTACTTCCTTAAATTCACTATTACTCCTATCCAACTTATTTTCCAAAGAGATGTTAAAATTTGAATGTCAAACAAAGTTGTTACATTTAAATTCATTTTATTTACAATCTTACTACATATGATACACTGAAATTGAATTGTGAATAGTTGTTCAATAAGATTAAAATTACTTACAAATATAATAAGAAAAAATACTCTATTAAAATCGAATTCTAACCCAATTTCCAAACTTTATACTATTATTCTTCGGCTTCTCTTTTTTAACAAGAATTGACATAACTTTTCTTAAGTTTCACTTCACAGTTAATAGAAAAATATCATGTACACTTTTTTACATCATTTCTTCCATGAGTAACAGCTAACAAGTAACAACTAACAACTACCAAGAAAAGATTGATAAATCTCCCATAGCTACCTAATGCATACTTGTATATTCAACCGCTAGTCCAAATGGCAAAATACATAAGTAACCATAATTCAAACAGGCCAAAATTAACTAACATCATTTGTTCATCACCAGTTCATCTTCAAACAGATGAAGCCACCTCCATCATCTTCTCCTTCCTCCATCCTCAAACGTGCACGTCTCTCGCCTTATCTTCTAGCCTTACTAGCCTTCATCGTCTTCGTCACCATCCTCTTCGGGGAAGATTTCAGCTGCATCATTGGAGATCGATTCGATTTCAACCAACCGTCGTCTCACATTCACCACTTCATTTCATCATCACCCGTAACCGTAACTAGTAAGCACCAATCTTCTCAAAACATTTTATTGTGCACATTGGTCCTACTAAATTCTTTTGTTTTGCGGAGCAGAGAAGAAAGCAGAAAAGTTGGCATTCGCCATTGGGGAAACGAGCGAAGAAGGTTGCGATTTGTTCAACGGAAGGTGGGTGTGGGACGAGGAGAGACCGTTGTACGAGGAGGCAGAATGTCCGTATATTCAGCCGCAGTTGACGTGCCAAGAACATGGTCGGCCTGACAAGGACTACCAGCATTGGAGATGGCAGCCTCATGGCTGTTCTCTACCAAGGTATGCCTATCTGTGTATCATGTGGATGTACTTATTAGATGGCAGATGTTCTTGGAATTTTCTCTGTTTCATTGGGAGCTGCTATTTTTTGTGGATATGCTATTTCTTGGAAGTTTTCTTGTTTGATTATGTGTTTGAGGACTATTCTTAATAATTTTCTGCTACCTATACTTAATTTTATAATAATAACTATGTGACAGATTATACAATTACTGATCTTGAAAATAACGTTTACAACTTGTAGCCGACCAATCTCCATCTCACATTGATCTCTGAACAATTGCTAATATAAAATGCTAATGAATCATTAACTATTCATGGTTAATGCATTTCCATTTACTCCCCACCATTTGTTAGTCAATGCTAGCTATGGACAATGGCCTAGTAGATCTACAGTAGATGTTGTACTTAATTTCTATTAGAGTGGCTGAGTGAGACTATTTAGCAGTAGATGTCCCTAATCTGTACCCGGGTCCGGGGCGTTTATATATTATACCGTCTAATACAAGTTATTCTGTTCGAGGCAAATGCGTAATGTGTTTCACTGCAATTTTAACAGTTTCAATGCGACGCTGATGCTGGAATCCCTTCGAGGGAAGAGGATGATGTACGTTGGAGATTCTCTAAACCGTGGACAGTATGTGTCCATGGTCTGTCTCCTTCAGAAAATCATTCCTGAGAAAGCCAAATCCATGGAGACTTTTGGTTCGCTAACTGTTTTCACAGCTAAGGACTACAACGCGACGATAGAGTTTTACTGGGCGCCATTTCTCCTGGAATCGAATTCAGATGATGCAGTCGTACACAGAATAAGTGATAGAATTGTACGTAAAGGCTCCATCAACAGACACGGGAAGAACTGGAAGGGAGCAGATGTTATCGTGTTTAATACTTATTTGTGGTGGATGACTGGTCTGGATTTCAAAATACTGTAAGTCATCACTGTTTCTGTTCATTTATTCACGTAACTGATTCCAGATCTCAATGTATATTCAAGGCTTGAAACTAAGTACTAATTAATTGAACAGCCAAGGATCTTTTGATGATGAAGAGAAAGAAATCGTCTCACTGCCAACAGAAGACGCTTATCGAATGGCAATGAAAAGCGTGGTGAGATGGGTCAAGAAGAACATGGATCCAAAGAAGACAAGAGTGTTTTTTACTAGCATGTCACCTTCACATCAAAAGTAAGCCAAAACAACATCCCTTATTTACTGTGTGAACTATGCACATTGCCTAATATATGACTGACTAACCGATCATGTGTGTGTGATTTTTAGGAGTAGTGACTGGGGAGGGCAACCTAACGGAAACTGCCACAATGAAACAACAATTATACAAGATCCTGAGTACTGGGGATCAGACAGTCGAAGAAGCATTATGCGGGTGATAGGAGAAGTATTCAACAAATCCAAGGTTCCTATTGCGTTTCTAAATATTACTCAGCTGTCAAATTATCGAAAGGATGCACACACTTCAATTTACAAGCAGCAGTGGAGTCCTTTAACACCAGAACAGTTGGCAAATCCGAAGAGCTATGCGGACTGTGTACACTGGTGTTTACCAGGACTCCAAGACACATGGAACGAGCTTTTGTTTGCAAAGCTTTTCTATCCCTAAATGTGGTAAAGTGGGAAGTTCACGGTATCGGAAAAGCAGAAGAAAATGTAATCATATATCATTGATTGATTCTTGAATAGACAGAAGAACTCTATTTTATTGCAAAATTGTACAGGTTTACTTCACTTTGAAACAGAGATCATATCATTATAACAACAGAAGACATGATAACTGATAAGCATACTAACCTGTACAATAGTCGTTCTAGGAAAATTGCAGTCGTTATCAAAGTGAAATGCAACATATTTATATCACAAGCTGCAAAAACCAACTAGTGAAAAACTTAAAAGTTGCTCAGTAAAATACCAAAGACTTAGTCTGCCTGCTTTAACAAAGAGAACGTACATGTTTCGAGTTTGATGACTAAGCGAAACCGCAGCATCCTAATGCTACCCTCCATCCTAAAAATCTTGCAGAGAATCAGCTTGTGATCATTTTGCAATAGAAAGGGCAGTACCTAGTTTCTTTAATCCTGTCAATTTCAAACAAAAGCAAAATCTAGTATCTTCAATCTATACAAACTATTTCGGTCTACCTTCAGATAACACCCACAAAATACACCACCAGTTATGTTACTTCACAAGGCTTTGTTCGAGTCCAACACGTTCAACTAGTCATCGACCATAGTGTTCAAGCCTTCCTGCAACTGGCCAGATGGTTGAACAGATCCTGTGTCACTAGGACTGACCTGACAATATTGGACTCCTCCGGAAATGTTGTCTGGATGAGAGTCAGATAAATTCAAGTAGTCATTGACTGTAATGTTCAAGCCATCCTGCAAAGAACAGATCCTGTGTCACTGGTATGGGCCTGCCAACATTGGGCACCTCCGGAAGTGTTGTCTGGAGGATGGTCAAACACATTCAAATAGCCATCGACCGTAGTGTTCAAACCTTCCTGAAACTGGCCAGACAGTTGAACATATCCTGAGTCACTACTACCAGCCTGCCAGTATTGGGCACCTCCGGAAGTGTTGTCTGGAGGATGGTCCAACACATTCGAGTAGCCATAGACTGTAGTGTTCAAGCCTTCCTGCAACTGGCCAGATGGTTGAACAGATCCTGTGTCACTACTACCGGCCTGACAATATTGGGCACCTCCAGAAGTGTTGTCTGAAAAGTCTGAAGTAACTCATGCAAATCAAAATCAAGTAACTCATCCAAATCCAAATCAAGAAACTCATCCAAATCAAACATATGTTCATGCTGAACATAATCAAGTTGATGTTGCTCATCCACATTATACATTGGCATTGTCTCACTAAAACCCTTCGGCACATCTTGTTCATTAGACTCCTCTACCATTTCACTTCCAAGGTGGAAATTTCTACCAAACTGGGACATAGTATCTTCAGATTTTCTCTCAGAAACATCAACCTCACACTTAATCTCATCGTAGTTCACTTCAGAAATGCCTGAACTCGTAGAACCAGAGGCAATAGAAGACCTTTCAGTACTAGTATCCTGAGAGGAACTCTGGTCGGGAAAGTTAAGTACAGCGTGAAAGTATGAAAGCTATGATATATACAGTGATCACATTCAAGTTTATTAAACAATATAATAAGTCCCCAGTTAGTTTAACAACTTTAGAAAGTGTAAAACAACTTTAAAAAGTGTAAAACAACTTTATGTTTTTTCTTTTTTTTCTTTCTTTCCATGTATGCCGCTCATCAATCGGCGCAGGCAACCATCGTATCTCTTCCACTCCACATGTTCCAAATCGATGCAACGCTTTGTAAATCGTGAAAATATGTGTTATCTGCTCTATCAGAATATATTTGGTGGTTATTTCGCCACAGAAAATCTCATCTACAGAATATACTACAACCAGTTGGCTAGAGTTCCAGTAGCTCCAAAGTCACCACGGATTTGCGCCATACTTGTAGGCACACCTGAATTCTGGTTGATTCGCTCAACTCCGGCATCCGGAGTGTTCGGTTAAATGCTTTATTCATGACTTTTGATTTATGAGTTAACTGCAACTCTTGGTTTATTAGTTTATTAGCTTTCAG
>JAYMSP010003925.1:0-17958 GCA_036897095.1 Plantago elongata
CCCCTCTTTCAAATCACACTTTCTCCAATTTATCACCCACAACCACCATTAATTCTCATTTGCCTCTCTCAGGAACTCTAAAAAGGAATGTCAACGAGTGTCAATGGGAATTCGAACAACAATCGAAGGTTGGTGAATAAACCAGTGCCGAATTGCTATTGCGGGTTGCGGGCTTGGCGTACTATCACATCATGGACTGACGAAAATCCGGGTTGCCGCTTCATGAATTGCGTAAACAAGGTGATTTTTATTGGTGGTGAATGTATATGTGCTCTGTTTTGGTGAATCTATATGTGCTCTATTTTGATAATTATAAATTTGTTGATAGAGCATGTGTCGTCATTGTTCATTTTAACCTTGGTATGACGATGAAATGTGTCCTAGATCGAAGGAGGTGATACCTGGATTGCTAATTAAGGAAATTAGTCAGGTTAGAAAACAGGGTGAAGGAAGTGACTGATAATAATGCCGAGTTGATTGCAATGATGGAGCTTAAGGATGTTGAGATTAGAAAATTGAAAGCAAAACATAAGCATCAGATGGTGTTTGTCTTTGCCATGTTCTGTAGCCTACTAGTGTTGTTTTACTCAGTCATGTATTAGTATATTTGTTAGGGGTTTGTTTGTAATGTATTTTGGATGGGTCCCATTTTGAATGTATGAGGTGTATTTTGGATTGAAGAATGATGGAATGCATATGCTTCAGTTATTGACTCAATGTTTTGTCTAATGTTGATTGAAACTAATTGATGTGAGTGTACAAATCTCACTATCTCAGTCAAAGGCAGTGATAGACATGTGACATTGGTAGATTTTAGATAATAATTTGTGGGTGAGATTTTTCTTTTCTAATTCTACTCCTTGGATTTTGATTCAATAAAAGTAAAAATTATAAACATACTAAGGTTTTTTATTTTCTTCAATGAAAATTTACTGAACAGAACTAAATGAAACTAAAGTAAGTTATAAATTATAATAAATCGATTTAAAATAAATAGAATTTAATTGAATTTAATTAAATTAAATGAAAATGAACTGAACTGAACGATTTCTTAGTTAAAATAACACAGTCTGAAAGGTCAGTCGTAGGCACAAAATGCCAAAATTCTATTAGTTAGAAGGAAATTAAGTAATTGTGTGATAAAAGCAATAAACCGATAATATGCCGCGGTTACGTGTACGTTGCATCTGACTGAATTCTCGCCTAGCTAGTGTACTATAAGTCTTATAACAAATAGAGAAATCAACACATGCATTATATAATCGTTTGTGATGTCCAATTTGTAATACAAAATGTTTGTAATCAGACCTCAAGTCATCTTATAATCAACAATACAAATATGTCAAAGAGAACATTTTCCCATAAAGTCATTTTATAATAAATTGCCAGTTCATACAACATGGTTTTTTTTTTTTTTTTTTGCAATACGAGGACTTTCCAGGGGTCACTCATCCTAATACTACTCTCGTTCAAATGAAAGAACTAATTCAATCAGGAAATTAATATATATACAAGTCTATACAATTACATAGTCTAACACCAAACACGCTTAACTTCGAAGTTCTGATAGGATCCGGTGTATTAGTGATGGTATGATCGATTTGATAGAACATGAAAGTAGTGTTTAAATTTTCCCATCTGACATGAAATATAAATAATATTCTCCAGAAGTAATGTAACTAAAACAAAGAACTAGCTCTATATATAAACCAAGTGTCGCGAAAACTCCTTTTCACTACATCTATTTTTGTGTATCAATATGAATATATGATACTTGTATGCAATGTACATTCCATAAATTATTAATTTTTGTACCTAGATAATCGTACATGTGAAAGATAAGATGATGTCAAAGTCAATTTATAGTAATTAAATGCAAGCTGGTCCACATTGCTCATGCAATTGAGATCCTCGGTTTGATCAACTGACCGTGGAAACTTTTATTTGGGAAGGTGCTCTTGATCCAGTGAATATAATAAAATTAATTGAAAAGTTAAATGTTAATTGAAAATTTAATTGGTAGTTAATTATGTAGCTTGTGAACAAAGTAATTTAATTATTTTCTCAAATCAGTTAGCTTATTTAAGAATTGCATATTTAATAAAATAATTATAAATCGAAAAAATTAAGTGAATAACTAACTGAATAACTAACTGAAGAGTCAGTGATAAGAAAAAGTAACTCGCTCTTATTCCACTAGTGTTTTGCATTGCTCTTGACCTACACGTTAATTAGGTTGGTTGATTACAAGTTAGCTAGTGATGACGTGCAATTACTCGAGTGGAAATACACAAATAGTGTGGGTGGAGCCGTGAATATTACAAGTTGTCCACATTTTATAAACACAATTGTATCCTTCAGTTCTACATCATTGCATTGAATTTTATCATCCGACAACTATTAATCCATAATATTTACCTGCATTTTAAAAAATATACATATTGCATAATAATTTTAACTTTCACCGGTAAATATTAAAATTATTATAATTATTGCCTTTAATATATACGTACTAAAGGACGAACGCAGAAATATATGTCAGGGGCAGCGAATTTTTTACTATAAATTTAATTTAAAAAATTCATTATCAATGACTAATAAAAATTACGTTTTCAAAACTCACATAGTAAAGAACAATGTTTAGACTATAATTTTTGAAATTATGTGCTCATAAACGGAAAGAATTAGATATAATATAGCTTTGTTTAGATTGAATAATCTTTTTTAAGTATATTAAGTAAATGAATTTACCATTGAATAGAAAAAAATAAAGAAACAAAGAGAGTTAAATGAAATAAAGTTTAGTATTTATAAAATATGATTGTGAAATTTAAACTTAAAGAACATTAAAATAGAGAAAAATAATAGACTGAATCATAAAGAAACAATGAAAAATGTCAAATAAATGGTAGAAAACAATATAAATAAAATAGTTTGAAAATCTAGCACTACTGAGAATTGAACTCATGATCAATTGGCAAGGAAATAATTTATGGAACATAGGTGCATCAGCTAAGATGTACCAATTTCTTTCATAATTCATTCTTAAATTTTTGGAAGGGATATAATAGTCATTTCATGTTCAAACTCGAGGGGTAGCGATTGCGGTCCCTTGATATAATGTGTGTCCGTGCCTGTGTACTACTCCCTCTATTTGAAAGAATTCTATCATTTTAACTTTGACTGATAAATTTATCTCAGACTTTATTCACAGATTGATCTTATATATAATTAACTTATAATTTTATGAAATTATACACATAAAAATAAAAAGTAGTTTTACATTTATAATTTTATTAAATTATTTATTAATGTGAAGATATGCAAAATTTAATATCAGTTATTATTGTACATAAATCTGAACCGTCATAACTAGTATAATTAAATCTGATACATTGATTTTGCTACCACGACAATACCACTCATCCTCGTCAAAACCGCTGACTATGCTAAATTGTAATTCTACTTAAATTCATGAATTACAATTCAAAAAAGATGATTTATACAAGGACTACATAATTACTGCCTCACCCTCACATTCACTCAACACATATCGAATTGCTCCAGATAAATCAATACTATTACTTTTCCTATTTGAATTGATATTGAAGCACCTATGCCAATTCGAACATGTGCAAAACCAATAATACTGTACTATTTAGAGTGCAATCTTGAAGCTCACATCACCACAGTAGATTATCAGTTTAGATAATAACAAACGAAACTTAATATGCTCTGGTAACTCTATGCAAATTTGTTTGGAAAAATAAAGGCTCTGTTTTTCCGTGCTTCTAATCGGGATCATCTTGTTCGTATACTTGACGGGAGAATGACAATTTTAGTCCACTTCTTTAGGGTCATTGTGACGCACAGTGATCACTTTGCAAGGGGTGTGATATTTAATCCACAACTTATACGAATTGACAAATTTCCTTGCTAATTTGGCCAACAAAACACACTTACCCACATTACACTTCCAACCCATCAATTAAAAACACACATCATCAACTACAATTGTTGAAGGCGGGAATATCCAATTTTCCCCCCAAATCACACTTTCTCCAATTTATCACCCACAACCACCATCAATTCTCCATCATTAATTCCCACCTGCCTCTCTCAGGAACCTAAAAAATATTATCGACGAGTGTCAATGGGAATTCGAAAATCAATCGAAGGTTGGTGAATAAACCAGTGCCGAATTGCTATTGCGGGTTGCGAGCTTGGCGTACTATCACATCATGGACTGACTAAAATTCGGGATGCTGCTTCATGAATTACGTAAACAAGGTGATTTTTATTGGTGGTGAATGTATATGTGCTCTGTTCTGGTGAATCTATATGTGCTCTGTTTTGATAGTTATAAATTTGTTGATAGAGCATGCATCGTTATTGTTCATTTTGAGCTTGGTATGACAATGAAATGTGTCCTAGATCGAAGGAGGTGATACCTGAATTGCTAAGGAAATTAGGCAGGTTAGAAAACAAGGTGAAGGAAGTGACTGATGATAATGCCGTGTTGATTGCAATGATGGAGCTTAAGGATGTTGAGATTAGGAAATTGAAGGCAAAACAGAAGCATCAGATGGTGTTTGTCTTTGCTATGTTTTGTAGCCTACTAGTGTTGTTTTATTCAGTCATGCATTAGTATATTTGTTAGGGGTTTGTTTGTAATGTATTTTGGATGGGGTCCCATTTTGGATGTATCTTGAGCAATTAGTAGTGAACCAATATCATGAGGTGTATTTTGGATTGAAAAATGATGGAATGAATATGCTTCAATTATTTACTCAATGTCTTGTCTAATGTTGATTGAAACTAATTGATGTGAGTGTACAAATCTCAGTTAAAGGCAGTGATAGACATGTGACACTGGCAGTTCCAAGGCAATGCCAAGGTTGTGCCATGCGCAGTGCCATGCATGTGCCAGACCTGTGCCAAACTAATGAATATAAAATGAATTGCAATAACATAGAATACCAGAACATCCATAGCATAAATAACCATAACTGGTTCATAATCCAACAAAAAGCCATAACATTGGGTGGGCTAGTACACAAACCAGTCTAGGTGAAAGACAATATTCTAAGTTTTAGAACCATGGCAAAACAATACATAGGAACAGGTCTATTCAAAACAGAAGAAACATTCAAGTCAAAATAAATTGAGTAAACTCAAGTCTTCTTCTTTCCCTTCGCTTTTCCTTGATCCTTCCCATTCCCAATTTCTTTGGCTTGTTTCTCCTTCTCCACTGCATCCTTCAGCTTGTTTAGATGGACATACTTCCTCCCACCTTTCTCAAATGTCAACCCATCTCCTTCTAGGTACCTCCAGCTTTTTTCTTACCAAGTTTGATGGTAAAGGAGGAATATACATGGTATTCTCCCATAGATCAGCACCATTAATCCCATAAATAGCTGGTTCATACAGCTTGTGGTAGGTATCAACTGCATAGTGACTGCTAACAAACATATATGGATCCTCCTTTGCCCTATACAAAGCTCTCACATCATACAAACATGGTATACATGTCAATTGCCATCTCCTACATGTGCATGATTGAACTACAAAATCCACATTATACATTGAACCAGTTCTCTTCACAGTCACCTATACACATGTACATATATTAAATACTGACCATTCAAGCATAATATATACTATCCATACTTAAGCATATGCAAGCATACATGTACATATACCATTCAAGCATAATATATACTACATGTACATATACAATTCAAGCATAATATGATATACTTAAGCATACCTGGTAATGTGTATTATCACATTTGCTGGAGTCTACCCTTCTCAACCTTTTAGTGTGTTTACTCACAATAGCCATGATTTTAGGACAAAACTTCATATGTGACCATTTTTTCTTGGCAAAATCCCTACGAAACAGTTCAAACACAATAAAAGGTTAGTTGCACACCAAATATAGTACAATAAAGAGTATTTAAGGTGTAGTAATTAAGTTGTAACCATACCTGCTCTTTTGTAGTTTAGTCATCAAATATTCCTTCATCCATTCAAGCATGGTGATGATTGGTTTCTCTCTTACTGGTAGCAACACTTTATTGAATGATTCACATTCATTATTGAGTGTCATATCACACTCAGGGATGATCCTGAAAAATGCCTTAGACCAATGACTAGCATCCCTATGAGAGAGCCACTCCACAGCTGCAGAATCCAAGGCATCCATTTCCTTGATTGCTTTCTTAAACTCTCCCTCAGTTGTACAATTAGATGCTTTGTACAATGCATCTCTATAGGCATCTCCAATAAACCCTGCCTTGATGAAATTCTTCCATAAATGCCTAATACAGAATATGTGCTCTGCCCCATGTAACTTCTCATTCACTGCAAAGATTAGTCCTTTTTGCTTGTCAGAAATAATGGTGTAATCAGTTGCAGGACTTAACTCTAAGTCATCCTTCAACACCTCCAAGAACCATAACCAAGAGTCTTTAGTCTCACTTTCTGCAACAGCCCATGCAATAGGATAAGGCTTGTTGTTGGGATCCACTCCCACTGCAGTAAGAAGAACACCCTTGGCAGGGTAATTAAGATGGGCACCATCAATCCCAATGATAGGCCTACAAAACTTGAAGCCTTTATCAAAGAACCAAAGCAGTAGTAGTAATACTTGAACTCACATGTATCATGAGTAGCAAGCAATATAGTTAACCCAAAATTGCTTCTCAGCTAGATAAGATGTGGTCAAGTTACCAACTGCATAAGACTCCACACAAAGATGTTTTAAATTATATTCAAAAACCACATATGTCAATTCATTTTTCAGCTTTCTGGGTCACAGTCTCCACGAACACCTTGGAGAGCCATCACATCTATCCTCGAACTTATCCTTGTCATTTCTGAATATGTGTAATTGGTGCATAGTAGTAATGGCATGTGCATGATCAGCATCCTTGAGCACATCCCTAGATCCAAATGTTTGTCCTAAAGCAAACCGGGGATCATAATTGTTATCAGGGTTGAACCCGATATGCCTTGGCCTATTTGTAGGTCTCTCTAGGTCTTCTTTATCATCAGAATCCAAGGCAATGTCAAAATTCTCTTCACTCTCTGGAACTATACTGTCATCTTCAGAGCTAGAGTATGACTCACATTCTTCACTTGGCAATGGTGCTTCATTGTCATTTGCAGCCCTGCTACATCCTTCACTACTCCCTTGTCTCCTCCTCCCACTCCCATTACCCTGTTCCCTTACTCCTTCACCACTTTCTTATCTCCTCCTCTCACTCCCATTATCATGTTCCCTTACTCCACTATCAACAATCTTCTTTCCCTTCCTAGTGTCTCTGTATTGTGTATTGAGGGCCTCTTCCACTGATTTATCATCACCCAACACACCTACGTTATCCTCATGTCCACTGCCATTCACTCCAATTTCTTCCTCACCATTTACATTATCCTCATGTCCACTATCTTGTTGAATCTCAACATTACCAACCTCAGTCTTTGCAGCCCTAATCCATATTCAGGTAGCAAATCAAGCTCAGGTTCTTCATGATCATCCACATAGTCACTCCACATCTGGTCATCAGTTTCATTGGACTTATAAGTGCCATTATCATAGTCACTATCTCCACCACTTGATATGTCCATAATTGGAGTTTCAGTTTCTTGTTCTCTTTCATCTTCTCCAACCTCATTACTCTCCTATTGGTGGTATGTCTGTATTGATATCTTGTTGTACAGTCGTCTTCTGTTTTTCTTTCTTTTAGTCGTTTAGGCTTGATTTTGGCTTGGTCTTAATATTGATCGAACATGGTACAGTTATTGAATAGTAGGTGTTGTTGGGTGGCGTGGTGCTCTACGGTTTGTTGATTACTGCTCAATTTAGTGCTGAACTTTAATGTTTAATTGGTTTCGCTTAAGTTGAATTGTTATGAATTATTAAAATCTCACATTGCTTGAGTGCCTCCGTCTGCTTATGCTTGTTTGTATGGGGGTCAAGAGTGTCATTAATTATTTTTGTGCAAATATTAAGTTAGTGTCCTAGGTCATTTGAGGTGAGTGTTCTACCCAAAAGTATTATTAAATAATATAATAAGTCTCTTATTGTTCTGTTAAAGTGTCATTTCATTTTTACAATTTATTTAACATTTCTTTTCTATTTACAACATTAAAAGTAAGTCTTTAATTGTCATGTTAAAGTGTCATTTCACTCATTAAAATTTCGTTCAATATTGCACTTTGTTTAACACTTCTTCTATATTCTCCAGCAACCGGCTAAAAAAATGTTATTTTAATTTTTTTCCGCTCAAAACCTCATACCACACACAACACTGGTTCAGAGTTTTTACAGCAGTCCAAAATATATTTTCTAAAGGAATTGAAAACACTTTAGAACATGGGTGAATGAATATGATTACTCTAGGTAAATGTTGTGGTTTTTAATTGTGTTCAGGCAAAGAAACGAAGCTATAATTGTTTAGAT
The DNA here is from genome assembly GCA_036897095.1 of Plantago elongata. NCBI lineage: Eukaryota > Viridiplantae > Streptophyta > Magnoliopsida > Lamiales > Plantaginaceae > Plantago > Plantago elongata. The sequence goes on from JAYMSP010003925.1 coordinate 8,471, forward strand.
GATGTCAATGGCTTCTAGGTAGTCTTGGACTTTTATTTTTTTGGGTGGGTATGGTACCCATAAACAAGACTCAAGTCATTTCATGCCTATGTATTTTATTTTTGCACATAAATATTTGTATTTCGTCGTTCTTTTAAAAAATATTATATATTTACAATAATATTTATCTCGCATAACTCCTTAAACTACTAAATGATGAATACACCTCACACCTTATAAGAAATAGTAAAAAGTCTACATTTACATACAAAATTACTCATTTTAAATTGGTCTAAGCTAACTTACCCAACAAATAAATTGAAGAGACTCTTTCACTTATAGGTTGGTAATATTCAAAATTTCGCTACTTTCTAAATTATAACTTGTGTACCCATATATGTGGGTTTTTTTTTTTTTTTTGCACTCACCCATTCAAGACACTAATGTATTATGAAATATAATATGTGAGTTCGCATGTGACCTAAATTCGATTAATTTTATAAAATTTATAGGCACTACGCTTAGCGAGGTGTATAATTTCTAGTGTAAAAATATTTTTCAAGCTACAAGAACTTATTTTGAAAACTCTACTATATACTACTGCATCAAAAACCTATTGTGAAAGATCATGAAATCAAACTTTGAAAGAGTTGCATCAAATACTTTTACTCATGCTTTTGCTCAAAGAAAGATGTATTCGGTTACTGATTTGCTTCGTTATTCGATTGATTTGATTTGCTTCGCTTCGTTGATTCACATCTTCTCTTATCACATGATTCGATTCGTTTTATGCGTAATTCGTTGGTGGGGGTTTTCGAGTGGGTATACTTGGGCAGTTGTGTCTGTCGAGTTATTCATGAGGTGCCTCTGCTTACTATCTCATGACGCGAGGTAGAAGCCGTCGAGGTCATTGGGAGTAGTAGTGTTTCACCCCTATACCATGGCAGGGTATTCGTATCCGTTTGGCAGACTTGCAATCTGTCTGGAGTGATAAGGACTTGGATTGGGGTTATAAGGTTGATTGCACTAATGATATGACTCGATTCGTTATACGTTCTTGCTTTCATTTTATACCTTGTCGTTTGACAAAGAGAACTAAACTTCACAATCATTTAGCACTGAACACCACTGAGATTTTTCTCACACTTGATTTTTTCACTTCTTGTAGTTATTGCCACTCAGGATGCCTTGGAGACCTAGAAGTTTAGCAACAGAGAGTGGGAATTTACTCGGAGGTTTTGTAATTTTTAGCTTGTCAAAACTAGTGTTTCAGCTGTTGATTTTGAGAACAGTATGTTTGTGAAACGTTTTGGAGTATTAGCTTCTCAAAGTTTTTATATTGTATTCCTGTTATCGATTTTAACGCCCTTGTCTTTTAAAAAATTACTTTAAAAATTTCGGAGCATTACACACTATATCTCCTATTTTAGTCATTATTTATCCTACTTTATTTTTAAAAAAAAATCACTTTATCACCATCTCTTCTACTTTTTCATTTTTTTCTTAAAATTTATATTCGGTCCCACATAAAGATGAATCAGGAACGAACATAGTATAAAGTTTACGGACCATTTTAAGGAGAATGTATGGTAATTTCCTAACAATATCGTCGTCGGATGGAATGTATGGAAATTTACTAACAATATCGTCGTCGGATGGAACGTGAATGTAACTGTATGTCCGGATCATAAACTTTGTGACGTATTACCGTTTAATGACTTTTATCATACAAGGACTTCTAAGTTCTAACTAACGAAGTTTTTGGCCTTTTGCGCCTTTAATACGGTTGACCTGTTCGTCTGTTTAAAACTTTTATTGATTTATAGAATCAAAAATCAAAATATATATGTACATATATATCAAAACTGTAGAAAAGCATGCAAAGACTCCACCTCTCACGGGGCACAAATATCAAACACAAGCCGTGTATGGTGTCTAGCAGCTACAATATTAAGCTGCAGCATGAATTCTAGCAATCTCTCACTCACACACAAATTAACTAAAAAGAAGAGCAAAATTTCTGTCTACAATCAAGCCTAATCATATCAGTTAACTAGCTGAAATGGCGTACGCTGCTGTGACATTCCTGTTGGAAAACCTGAAAGTTGAGCAGTACGCTTCTCTCATCTCCCAGTACTCCAATTCTCAGATAGATGAGCTGAAAAAACTACTTATCAGACTGCAAGGATTATATGCACCCGAAAGGCCAACAAATGAGCAGCTTGCCGCATTGGAGAATAAAGTCAAGGAGGCCATCGCAGAAGTCGAAGATATCATTGATGCTTCAATAACCATGTCCAGGTCAAGGATCAGTGCTGCCCGCAGAGCGCTAAAAACCAGCAGGGGCAGGTTAGAGGTGCCTCCACCACTCAAGGATGCTGAGTTGAAATCTTTAATCGACCAGGTTGAGAATAAGCTTCATGAACTTCCTGTCCTGAACCACTCTAGCTCAACCAACATACTACAAACACACAAGGTATATTACATAGCATTTGCATTGACGCTTTTTTAATATTCTCTTTTTTCTAGTAATTATGATTAGCAACACATTATAAGTGCATACACTCCTTGCTTTTTGCGACACTTACATCCTACTTTTACGAAATTTGTCAACGTTAATAAAATACTTGGAACACGGAACATTATAAGTATATAACTCGTAAGATAATGCCGAATTTATGTTTAAATCCTTACTGGCTCATAAACCCAAACATTTCATTGTAAGGCAATAATAGTTAAAATAACCAAATTAGATTTTTCATTTCCTAAAATCAACTCAAGATAGAGATAAAGTTGTTGTTTATCATTAGTTTTGCCGTTAGTTTAACTTCCAGCTTCATAACTTTTTTTTATAGAAAAAACTCGTTATGTCAACATGCAACATTTTAAATAAATTGTTTAAATAAATAAATTAAGTTAGCTTGTTGAAAACAAAATTACTTGACCAACTATAGCTAACTTTTTAGTTACAAGATACATAACCAAAGTGGTGTCAAAAATCATTTTATTACAAAAATAATACTTCTAACTTTTAAATTTTAATAAGCAAGATTCACTTTTTTCAATATTTCATTATTGATGATGATGATGATAGAGACTCGTACTTATATATTTCCATATATTTTTATTAAAAAATAACAAAAATGTATTTATTTATCATTTTTATACCATAATTACACTTTTACTCAACTCATAAGATAATGTATGTGTAGTGTTGAAGTGATGTTAGTAAGATTTTTACCTCAAATTAATAGATTAGAAGTTCGAGAGTATATTTATCACTAAATAAATAGAATTTATAAAAGAAAAGGTAATTATAGCGTTGTTATATATGTATATATACTATGACAAATGCCCTATTCTAATGTGCCGCCTTTTTTGGAGAAAATTTGATTTTGGTTCCCTAAAGTGACAGGATTACAGATCACAGGATCTAACTCTTCCCGTTCCGAATTGAAAGTTTCGTAGAATCGAACATAAATTTAAAAGAAAAAAATAAAGTAGAAAAAATAATAAAATATGAATGTGATTGAAAAAAGTAAGATAAGAGTGAATAAAATATGAGAGATAAGTATGAAGAGAGTTTTTCTATTTAAGAAAATGGTACTTTCAATTTAGGACGGGGGGAGTACATTTTTTTAGATATGATATTACAATTACAATATTTGGTCAAATAAATACTTGACTCAATAAATCTCTATACAAAAAATAAATATCACCCATTTCAACGAATCGATCCCATGACCTCTTAATAACGAAATATATCAGATTGTCACTCGGCTACGAACGCTTTGACAACATAAAGAGTATATAAATTCTTAAATATTCCGAGGTATAATGCAAAAGGCCATTTTTTACAATCCATCAATTAAATGGTTAAAAAAGTTACACCAGTTTATACAGAATATAACAAAATGTATATGATAATAAAAACAAGCCGTAAAATTTAAACACATCATACATAATTTTTGTATCATTGACTAAAAATTCAATAGATCTTATTAATTGAAAGCTTTATTTGCTATTAAATAAAATATCAATATTGAGACATATTTTATACTGAAAAATTAATTTGGCACAACTGATCGTTTATCATAAAGTGAATTCGCACCAATATATTAAAGACCTACCTTTATCCTCAGAATGACAAAATCAACTCCACTAGTAAAACAGAGTATGGACTGATTGAAATAGAATTTGAATGGACATTTGAATGAATTTTAGTGAAATTGTGTTTGGAATGAAATTGAAATGGAAGTATTTGAAGTGTATTTTAGACAAAATCACTGTTCATCGAGCCAAATGGACCGATTTAAATGTTTTCCCAAACAGCACCTTAAACACTCAAAATACAAGTACATATTATTATCTCCAATATAATAAATCATTCAAGTAAAAACGTAACTATGTCCTCGAAAATATAATTTATAGCCTAAATAACCTTCAAGCCCCGTCAGAATCATTAAAGGGGATGATTGGAGTAGCATCCAAATGCCCGTTTGGATGCTACTCGGAGATTTTATGTTTGTTATAGCATTTAAATGCTGAAGATCGAAATGCCTCTACAGTAGCAGCATTTTTCTCTACCTATATAACAAACATATAATGCCCTATCTAATTACAATTATATACCAAACACAATTTTAACAATCCCACTATAATTCCGATCACTATTCAAACATTTAAATTGGAACATTTAAGTTGCATGACAATACTGGAAAACAAAAAGGAAGGGGTGGGCTCCAAAATCCCAACTCAAAAGAGCCTCCAGTGCCCCTTTACCGAGCCAATACATAAGCAATCATACAACGATATACATACATACATATAGGCACTGACAGACATTCACATATCAAAATACTGAACAGAACTCTTTCACATATTATGTGTACAACCGCCCTCGCCGGACTTTAGAGGTGACCCCTGCGGATGGGTGACTCTCTTTGTTCCAGACTATGCACCATTACACTTCCTTTTTAAGTGTGGATACGCACCCGCTTCGCATCACATATTCAAATAGGCAAATACACACCAACAATTCATAAAACATACGATTTTGCATGTTTGACTCTCGTACACAATCCTAGAGATGACAATTCTAATTTCCACATATATGAAAATACTAATACTAGCAATTTTGGTCCTCTATAGGAGTGAGATGCCTATCTAATCAATTCTCCTGTCGTGAAATAATTTTCTATTTTAGACGTCTCATTAAAATAAAATAATTTTCATTTATATAAATAATTATCACAATACAACTTATTTTTAACCACATATTATTGAGCACATGTAATTTTATATCTCAAAATTATTCTTAACCACATATTATTTACTTTTATTAAAAAACATGATTTGTTTCATTATTAAGAGTATTGCATAGTACATATTATGGTTATGTTTAGCAAAACTAATTGAAAAGATAGTTGGTAGCTGAAAATCTAACTGGTACCTGAAAGGTAGGTAGTTTTTTTTTACCAACTCTAACTTAATTAACTTCTCAAATTAACTAATTTGTTTAAATAACTTCGCGTTCATATAACAAGATTTTTATTTAAAAATAAATTTATAAATCTGAAAAGCTAAATTCCTATATATTCATCTTATTAGTCAGTCCGTGAATTTTGATTATGTCAAATGATGAATACTTAAAACTTCTATACAGGCTCCCATAGATGGGAAAGCAAATGGACTTAAAGTAGAGAAGAGAAATACAGATGGACTTAAAGTAGAGAAGGATAGAATAATCAATGATCTCAACAGGGAATCTGAAAAACTTGAAGTTGTTTCCATCACTGGCATGCCAGGCGTTGGAAAGACAACATTGGCAAAGAGGATATTTCAGGCTAAACGAATCAGAGAAGAATTCCCTGTTTGCATTTGGATTTACGTTTCTCCAGAGTTAACTGGGAAACAGATATTCCTCTCCATACTGGAAGAATTCACTCACCAAGATATGTCTGCCATGTCTATTGAAGAACTGGAGGCCATTGTTTCTGATTATCTGCGCTTGGGAAAATTCTTGATAGTAATGGATGACTTGCAGACGACAACGACTGGAGCATGGCCAAAATTCCAGCAAGTCTTACCGAGGCAGAATAAACTCGGACGAGTCTTGATAACTACTAGTAATAGCGATGTGGCACTGACAACTTTCTCGATTGCCCACGAGAAACTGCCTCTCACTGACGAAAGAAGTTGGGAACTGCTTCAGGAGCAAGTTTTTGGTTTGAATCGTGATTGCCCTCACAAATTGGAAGGCCTAGGGAAAACCATTGCAAAGGCTTGCGATGGACTTCCTCTTTCAGTTGTTGTGATTGGGAGAGTTCTTGCTGAGAAACTCTCATCGGAAAGTAGTGAAACTATGGAGAAGGAATGGCAAGAGGTTTATACGACGTGCCTTATTGACAACCAACACAAGGTCGGGTTGGGGAACATCATTTCAAAGAGTTATGATACATTGCCGGCTGACATGAGAGATTGCTTTCTCTACCTGGGAATATTTCCTCAAGGCATTGAAATCCCTGTCAAGACATTGACTTGGTTGTGGATCTCAGAAGGGTTCATTAGTAAACCAGGGAAGACCATGGAGGAAGCTGCAAAAAACTGTCTGAAGGAGCTTTTCGCCAGGAACTTATTGATGGTTGATAAAACAAGCATCAATGGTGGAGTGAAATCTTGTCGTGTGCACAACAAAGTACGTGAATTCTGCAAAACAAAAGCTGTTGAACAGAATTTATTCAATGAAATTACAAGATTGCCAGCTGGAAGTTATGAGCCTCCAATCTTGGATTTGCAAAGCAGCCGCCGCCTTAGTATCCATTCTAACGTCCCCGATTTCCACTCCCAAGAACTAAAAAAGGCTCGTTCTTTTTTGTGCTTCAGCAGGAGTCCTTTAGTTTTGGATACTAAAGATTCTTCACGATTCGGTGAGTCCTTTAGTTTGGTTAGGGTCTTAGATACTAACAGTATAAAGTTCCCAAAATATCCCACAAAGATTGCCAAACTAATTCACCTGAGATACGTCACTCTCTCTGTTGAAGAGTTGAAGATTCTTCCTGAAACCGTGTCCAATCTCTGGAACTTAGAAACACTTATAGTGAACACATCATCAAATACACTTGAAATTAAAATGGACATATGGAAGATGATGCGGCTGAGACATCTGAAGACTAAAGCTTCCATTATCCTCAAAAATAAGACTGCAGGTGATGGTGGTGACAACCTCCAAACATTAACAAAATTGTCGCCTCAAAGTTCAACTGATGCTGTTTTCAAGAAAGCCAAGAACCTGAAGAAGTTGGGTATTCATGGCAATCTTTTGCACCTTTCAGATTCCACGATGTTGGAGGCATTACGTCATCTGGAAAAGTTAACGCTTGAGCATGACATTCCGAGAATGCACCATGAAAAGTCACTGCTCGAGCTTCCCAAAGCACAGAAATTTCCACCCTTTGTCAAGTTTCTGGTGCTGGCAGGTACCTCTTTAGAATGGCAGAAAATTTCTACAGTGTCAGAGCTTCCTAACCTGAAGGTTCTCAAACTGAAAAACAATGCTTTCATGGGAGAGAGCTGGGATGTTGAGGACTGGGGCTTTCAACGTCTTGAAGCATTGTCCATTAATAAGGCAGACCTGAAGTACTGGAGTGCATCCAGTAATTCATTTCCTAAACTGAAGAATCTACATGTCAAAAATTGCGAAAAGCTGCAAGAAATTCCTCCAGATGTGGTGAAAAACAGACTTGAGATGTTGTCCATGTACCGTGTCACCATATACGCGGTCTCTTCTGCCATGGAGATAAAGCAGGATAGAGCCAGGACAGCATTCAAGCTCAAGGTTGCTCACACTTTCCATTAGATCAAACACCCAAATTTGATGATATCTATCATCCTGGTAAGATTAATTATCAATCTATGGCTTTAATTCACTATATTGCTTTGCTTGTGGCCTTCATGTTTTTATTCAGGCCCTAATTAGTAACTTACTTGATTAAATAGACACTAATATAAGTTATTAATACTCCTGCTTACTGAAAATGTAGATTGCCCTGATGATGCAGAGTACGTGAGTTCTGAAGAAATTAACCATGTTAATGAGCAACTTCCGAAAGAATGGCATATTTGATCCAAAATTATAAACTATGAGGTTATTGTGATCTGCAGACACCATTTTGTATTTATTGCAATTTTCAATTCATAAATTATAAATGTTGGCAATTTAAATACAATTTTGACAAAGTAAGAACTAAAAATACTAAGTTGGTATTAAATTAGCTGAGTTGCACAAGTTGACACACTTACTAAAAATACTTACAAGTGTTGACTACCAATGAAAAATATTAGTTTCTGATTAAAAATTAAGTTTTCGTAAATAACTTTTTAGCAATCAAGGAAAAATAAAGGAAGAAATATACAGAGAAAGAACAATAAAAAAAAAAATCCATTGATTCTTTTCTCATCACTTCTCACCTCAAATATAAATCAATAAACTCAAACCAACATAAAAATGGAAGGAGAAAGCAAATTGCTAAACGGGATGACGAAAACCATCATGGGCCTTCCTGTTAATAGTACTAGACCCCTCTTCCATTTTCTAATATGTTTTACGAGTTGGTAAAATCTCGAAAGCTTTATTCCTCCATATCTGCTACATAGATTGGATGGTTCAAGTTCAAACCTATATATTCTCCAGTCGTAGGTAGTTGGCTCACTGGCCGTGTTTTTTCTTTTTATTACATTGCGTCTTCTTTTCCTTCTCTATTCTCTCCCGTTATTTTGTTCTTCCTTTTTTTTCTAAGTGTTGATTTTAATTTGGCAATTAGGTTTACAGTGGGACTATTGGGTTTTCCCAATTCATTTTGATTGTGTTTTTGTTTTTGAAATTTTTGTGCGCAATGTTTCGTGGCATTTTTTTTGAGTTGGCAGTCAACATGGTTAATGACTGATTAAGTGTGTCAACTTGACTAAATCAGCTAATTTAATATCAAATCATCATTTTTTAATTTCTAATTTGTTAAATTGTACTTAAAATGAACAGAATTGGTGCACATGTAACATGTACGTCTATTCGTACAAACTGTTTGTGTCAATGTATTTATTCTTATTTACCTAAAAGGGTTTGTGTCAATGTATTATAATACTCAACTACTACTACTATATCTACAAGATAGTACATCGTGGTACTACTAGGGTCCCATGACCCCGTATAACGCACTATATTACCTATATATAGATGAATAAATAAAGAATCAAATATGTATATATTAAAAGAATATTTTTTATAAATTTTATTTAAGAATATACATAAATATTTATACAAAGTAAATCTAACTAAATAGGCATGAATATGCATGGATATTTAAGAATATGCATGAATCAAATAGGTATGAAGGTACAGTTTGTAGTGTTTGGGTCGACTGCTGGACAAGGTCGATATGCAAGCCTTTTTGGCACGGTGGCACGGAACGTCTCTTTTGGGATCTCTTGCAAGACTCCTGACACGTATGTCT
>JAYMSP010003926.1:0-17958 GCA_036897095.1 Plantago elongata
TTTAGTTTTTTTCGTTTTTTCCGGTTTTCGATTTTTATCCGTTTTCGAATGATAATATCTCCAAAAATACTTAATAAAAAAATATTAAAAAAATCACCAACGGATACGTTTTTTCACGATCTACAAAATGAGACCAATTTTGAAATTTTTAATTTTTTAATCACTCATTTTGATATTTGAATTTCGAATTTTGAATTTACCCCCGACTTTTTCAATTTGAAATTTCCCCCACACTTATGAAATTTTGAAATTCCCTTCCACTTTTGAATTTAAAAAAGAAAATGACGTGACAACGACGCGCCACCATTGAAGCAAAAACGACGACGACGCGCCGTCGGACCGTCACCATTAGGGATGGTCTAACACCCTTAATAATAGTAACTTTTTTCTACTTTTATATTCAAAATACTGGTTTCGTTTTTACATGTGCATGATATCAAGACATGAACAAATATTCTGGTGCCAATTCATAAAACTAGTGAGTACTACTGACCTTTTTCCTCAAGTCCCGTGTTTCTTGGGAGGTCTTGTCATTGACCTGTGCCCCGCCAAGGTAGTGTTCGTAAGTTTTGTCTTTGGACATAGTTTGGACTTCCTCCCTTGTAGATCTAAGCTTTTTAGCGAGGCTGACACGGTTGACTTTGGAAAAGGCTCTTATGAAGATGTTCATAGACTTCTCCAGTGCAACCTTGGTGTTGTAAATGTCCATTGCATCTTCACCGTCGTATATCATTCCCCTAACCCGACTCTCCCATTGTCCCAGTATTTCATCCTGCTCCCCTTTATCGGCAACGGGCTTCAGACGGGCCCTCAGGTTAACAAGGCCTTCATCCAGTTTCTGCCGATCACGTTTTGCAGCACCTATTAAAATTACATGATACTGCACAAGCTTCAACAGGCCTTCTAAGAGGAAACTGAGTGCTGGATCCATTATTATTAAGGAAAAGAACGCGTGCGAATGAAAAATGGGTTCGACACTTCGTTAGAATTCAGGAATGAGTAATGCTGACAGATATAGTAAAGGACTAATTGGATATTTACATATAAAACGAAAATGTGACATCCACTTATATATATTTGTTTAAACATATTACTGTAAATACCGTTTCTGATAACGAATTGATATTTGTTCGTGTTAATTAATATTTAGTTTAATACAAATTGATATGTTTTAACCTATATTAACTAATGTGAAATGTCAATTTAAATTGTCAAAGACTTCCATATTTAATTTTTATCAAGATGAGGATTTTTGGTGAATTTTGAACAATTCCCTTCCATGAATCGGTAATTGTTTTTATGCCTAAAATGTGAGGATAATTCCTGAAAACAATACCTGGGTATAGTTATAAATATGAGTTTCTGGCCTGAATAGAACCGTACGTATTATTTAATTTTTTTTAGAATTTATAAAATATAAAATATAAGAAATATACTAATGTTCAAAATTTATACACTTTTCTAGAAGTACTAAGACCATATTCAATGGTGACGAGCCACGACGCGTCGTCGTGACACGATGATGTATTGTCATGCATTTCTGCTGCAGTGGTGATGCACTGTGACCATTTTATAAAACTTTTTAATATATATATTTTTTATATTTTTATTTAAATATTAATCATATTAATTATAAGAATGTTTAAACTTTAAAATGAATAAAATTTTATTTTTATGTCATTTTATAATTTATTAAGTTTTAAAATAACTTTTTTTATTTTCCTAAAAATATATTTAACATATTATAATAGTGTTTAGAAGTTGAAATTAATAAAATTATATTTTTAGAGGTTATTTTATAATTTTATGATTAATTAAGAGAGAAAATGAGTTCGAAGTGAAATACTTTAAAAATAGTTAAGAGTATTCTTTATTTATAGATTTCAAAGAGACGAATTTATTCATTTTCATTTTTTTTATTTTTTAAATTATTAGCATTTATAGTTGGATAAAAGTAATAAAACTATTAAAAAAAGAGGTTGAATGGGATTTCGCCGAGTGGCAGCATGCCGCCACTTGAATCCCACGCCATATGGCGTGGCATGGTGCCATGGCGCGCCATCAGGAGCTCATTGGAGCATGGACGGCACGCCAATACCGTCTGCTCAATGACGTTCCATTGAGGAACGTCTAATTAATCAGCTAAACCTTTACTTTATTTCTTTCTAACTCTGTGTATCATACAACAACTTAATTCAATATTTTGATAGTATGTACTAATTACTCAGATTTGTAGTTAGAGTCTCTTAAGATATCTGAGTACAAGTATTTTGAAGGTAAAAACGACCATATGAATAGTCATCCTTATTGGAGTAGATGAGTTGCGTGTACATTAATATCTCTCTAATTCATGGACATAACTCATTTGATTGGCTATTCTTTTTCTGGACAAGTTGATGCAAGTGGAAATGCAATCATATGGAAGTTAGAAATGTAGAATAATGAGTCCAAAGACTTCACAAAATACCATTTAAGCTTAGTTGTTCCTCCTACTTGTAATTGGAGAGAATAGTCAAGTGAGAAATTGAACTCATCATGCATAGGTGGCGAAGACACACTGGGTCACTTGACCCAATCACAATAATCTTTAAGAATTTATTTTTATGTGATTGGTTCCATAAAAATTCGAACATATTAATTATTATGAAAGCTTTATAATTAAACTTAGAATTTTTGCAAGATGTGATCATGAATTATGAGATCCAATTCGAAGGTTTAAATGTGGAAGTACGCAGAGCTTCTATGGAATCTCTAAAAGATAACATATTCTTTAAATTTCGGTATATTTGAAATTGAATTTCAAGTTTTGAGTTATTATAGTAATATTTAAGAATATTATAATATTTAAATAAGTGATGTTCATTATTCTAAATAAATAGTCAACTAAAAGTTGCAACTTAATTCAATAATTTATCATTTCAATGTATGGTTAAATCTAAAATTATGTTGTGAACTTAGTTTACAATTGTTTGGAATCGGGTGAATCTCTACTTTAACTGCATGTAAGGGGTAATTGATGTAATTTGCACTTCCATTGATTATTTTCTTGTTGTACTGTGATACAATCAACTTCAACATAAATTAGAAAATGAGATAGAGGGGATAAAAGCCATATTAACGACGCTCCTAGCATGCTCTCGGTCGAAAACCCTAGATCTCAAATTTTTGGCAAACTGCATCTTCTTGGAGCCTCCAATGAACCTAGTACCGCCTAAACCACAGAAAAGACAACGCCAACTCGAGGAAAACGGCTCCATGTTGGAGCATGATCGCTCGATGGACACAGAAACTGAACAAGTTGAAGACGCGCAGGAATTACCGCCCACGTATGCCAATTGGGTATATCGGGGTAAAACCGATGTCTTTGTTGACAAAGAACACACTAAGGATGTTCGATCAAGAATTACGATCCTAGATGTTAATGAAACAATCCCTTTCAAACAGATTGTATTGGACAAGAGTCTTCGATTGGAGATGGAGGCACAATGGAAGGATGCCATCATCATTCATGTTCTGGGAAAACCATGGTCTTACCCGACCCTTGCAAGCAAACTTAGTACGATGTGGAGGCTTTATGGAGATGCAGAACTCCTAGACCTTGCTACTACCTTAAGGGCATGGATGTCAACACTCGTGAAATGATTCTTACGGAAGGACCATGGCAACTTGCGGGTAGCTATTTATCCATTCGTAAATGGAAACCTATGTTTCGTGCAAACAATGATAAAGTCGATACGCACTATTACTTGGGTCCGGGTGCTTAACTTACCCATGGAGCTGTTCGGGGAAGATGTCATTCACTCCCTAGCCGCATGCATAGATGATCGCATCAAAATTGATGGTAATACTTTCAATGTCACACGTGGAAAGTTTGCCCGATTTTGTGTCCAAGTTAGGCTAGATGTTCCTCTTCAATTGGGGGTATGCATAGATGAAAATACAAAAAAAATAGGATTGTATTTGTAAAGGACCTGGTGTTAGACGACCAATAATGCAAATCTCCCTAATTATCATACAATCCATGCGCAGGTGAGGCAAACCGGAATAGTGGGATTTGAAGATGAGGCAAATGCTTTAATAAGTGATTTGAATAAGACATCGGATAAACTCGATGTTTTCTCAATGTTTTCTCAATTACTGGCATGCCCGGCATCGGAAAGACAACGTTGGCCTGGAGGATTTTCCAGGCATTAGAAATTCAAAACAAGTTTTTTATTTTAATTTGGGTGAACATTTCTGATAATCTCAACATGAGGAATGTGCTTCTCACTATATTGAGAAAATTCACCAGCCAGGTGCCCCCAGAAAATACACCTATCGAGGAATTAATCCATATTGTCAGAGCTCATCTAAAGTCTGGAAATTTTTTGATAGTTATAGATGACATTTGGAGTCCAGTAGCATGGGATGAGCTCAAATCCTTCTTGCCAATGGATAGCGATACGGGTAGAGTATTGATAACTACCCGTCAAGACAGAGTTGCTTATCATGCTAATAATTTTAACAGACCACCTCACAAGCTGAGATTCCTGACAGCAGAAGAAAGTTGGCATCTCCTCCAACACGGGGTTTATGGTAAGACCGACGTTGTCCCTAAGGATTTGGAAAAGATTGGAAAAATAATCTCACATCAATGTGATGGTCTTCCCCTTCTAATTGTAGTGATTGGGGGAATTTTAAAGGAGAAACTTTCAGAGTCTCATGGACGTGGTACTGTTTTATCAATAAAGAAACAGGGAGGATGTTTCTAACAGCGTTAGGACTTATCCTTTTTATGAAGACAAAACGAAGCGCTTGGAAAATATCATAAGGCCCAGCTATATGTGAAACTGCCATATGAGCTGAGAGATTGCTTATTGTACTTGGGAATGTTTCCAGAGGATAAAGAAATCTCTGTAATGAAATTAACTTTGTTATGGATTTCGGAAGGATTCATACAAGAGAGAGTTTGGAAGAGCTTGGAAGAAATTGCCTACGACAGTATAAAGGAGCTAGTCGATAGAAACTTATTGGTAGTTGATAAGGCAACGCCAAATGGTGAAGCAAAAACATGTTGTGTATTTGCCACCATACATCACTTCTGCGTAATGGAAGCAAAAAATCTGAACTTATTCCAGGAAATAAGGTCGACCAGCCATGGAGTTGCTGAGCCTTCACTTGATAATGCAAGAAACTGTCGTCGCCTTTCTATCCATTCCACTGTCAACAACTTCTTCTCAAGAAAATAGGTGATCCACGAATTCCGTACTTTCTTGAGTTTCCGCGAGTCTCCCATCAATTTGGAAGCCAAGGAAATAGAGAAGGTCACAGAGGCTTTCAGCTTATTGAGGATTTTCGATGCTGAAAATACAAAGTTTCAGATATTTCCCGAAAAAGTTGGAATGCTAATTCATTTGAGATACCTAACCCTGACATTCAGTCGTGATGACATGGATCTTCTTCCAGAAGTCATGTCAAATCTTTGAAACCTACAAGCTCTTATGGTGAACACACCAGCCACAACGCTTTATATCAAAGCAGATATATGGAGGATGACGAACCTAAGGCACTTGAAGACAAACGCCTCCATTGTCCTACAAGATGAAGCCAATTCCGAGAAGCACTTGCATTCCGCAACGGCACCACCTGCTCCACCAACTCATCCACATCGCAATGACACTCGACTACTCTTCCCCCTACCTCTGCGGCTTAATCGTCGCCGTCATATCCGTCCAACTACAACATCATTTCAACTACAATTCATTCCCAAATCAGTGACGGGAAACCCATAAACAAAAAAGTGAAAAACCATGCCCAAATCACAAAAACCTAATTCAGATGCCTCTTATACTAAAAACACCAGCAATCAGAACGAGAAGTATGAAAAAGTTGAATAAATCGATAGGAAATGAATCAAGGATACCTGCTTGAGTATGTTATCGGCAATACGGAAGTAGAAACGAAGAGCAATTTGGTTGTCGACATCGACTTTCTTGGTGGTTGCCGATATGTTGATTCTTCCCCTAGAAGAAGGTCGAGACATGATGGTTGATGAATTGAGAAGCCCCAATTCAAATGAAATCGATCTCTTTTACAGAGACCAAGACTTTGTTTGGTGAAGATAGGTGATTGTTGATGAATTGTTTAATCAGTGTGAGGTGTCGCGCCATGTCACCGAAGGAGTGTGTTTTTCTCCACCAGTCAGCCGAGAAATTGCCACCTAGGATCAGTTCGTCAGTAATTCGGCGAATTATGACTAAAAATTCCAATTCGTCGAAGTTGTGGACTGAAAATCACAGTTGGTGCAAAGTGGTGATTGCGCGTCCAGAACGGCCATAGTTTTGGACCAAAAGTGCCTTTCTCCCCGGGCAGAACCTTCAAACCCTGGAAAGATTGTCACCTGAGAGCTGCGACGTAGTTTTTAACAAAGCAAGAAACCTGGTGGAGCTAGGAATTCAAGGCGATCTATCCTCTACTTTGTACTCAGAAAGCTTGGAAAAATTGGATCGTCTCAATAAGTTAAAGTTAGTCCATCAAAGGCAAAACACAGAAGAATCTGGGATGTCAATTTGCTGCGTACCTGAGCCAAGCAAATTTCCGCCAGGACTCAAAGTTCTAGTTCTCACCGATACTCCTTTGAAATGGCAGCAGATGTCTGTATTAGTTGAACTCCCTTTCCTCGAGGCTCTGAAACTGAGAGAACATGCATTCACTGGAAACTCCTGGGAAGTCGGTACTGGCATATTTCAGCGTCTCGAACTCCTGCTTATTGAAAGATCAGATCTGATCAATCTTGAAGCCTCTGGAGATTCTTTTCCGCAACTGAGGTTTCTCGTGCTGAAATATTGTCAAAACCTCATGGAAGTTCCAATTGAGCTGATCAATGAGAATCTTGAGCTATTATCCTTGGAACGTGTTAACATAAATGCGGTTTCTTCTGCCAAACAAATTAAGGAAACAATGGGAGGGAACTTCGTGCTTAAAGTTGCTGAATGACTCAAACCCTCGTAAGAATTCCTGATCTTTTTTATTTCATTTTGCTCTTCGCAAAGTGATTGTGTCATCTATAGCTAGTACTTTGATTAGTTGATATTCGGTGGCACAAATAGACTTTTTTGATTAAATATAGGGATGACTTTATAAACCGCCTCTACTACACCCCTCCATTTCGTTAATAATGAAATAATTTAGTTTTATAAAAATTTTAAGAAAAATATATAGTATTTAGTTGAGAATGAATTTGAAATAGAAAAATATATTTGAGCCCAATAGTGTATGATTAAAAGTGAGTTGTATTGTGAAGTTATTTCCATAAATGAAAATTTATTTTACTTTGGTGGGACACCGAAAATGGAAAAATGTTTCACTTTTAACGAGATGGAGGGAGTAATTAAGTTAGCCCAATACAATTATACTCGACTAAGGCCATGTTCTATTCAATTAGAATTTACTGAAGTGAATTGAACTGAACTGAATAAAATTGAAGTAAAATGAACTGATTGAATTGAATGGAACGAAACTGAATATAATATAAATTATAACTAAACAGAACTAAATTAAACTAAAGTTATTTTCAGTTGAATAGAACATGCACCCATTATAAATATGTACCTGTTTTTCAGGGGTAGTTTTTTAACCTTTTTTGAAAACATGTCTTGCAAAGGTTACTTACATAACTTATTAGAGGCAAATTAAGAATAAAATCTCCAATATTATTAATTAAAATACTTATATTTTTAATATTAATATTTTCTTACAGTATAGGAGAATCATTTCATTAGAAATACTTCCTCAGTTCCAAAGAAACCTTGATATTTAGCTTTATACGGTCAACTGTATTCAACTAAACTACAAATTAATTTTAAATTACAATAGTAAATAATTTAATAAAATCTCAAATTTTCATTATACTCCATCCTCCAGTTCATTTATCCGTTTAGCTTTTCTGATCAATGTTGTTCAACTTTGAACATGATTTACTCACATATGATACTTTTAATGAATTTTTAAAAATATATATTGAGAATTTAAAATCTAATATTTACGAATATGGAATTTTTAAGTTGTTTTATCAACATTATCAATGTGTAATATGTGGGCGAAGTTTGTAAGCTTTAATCAGAAAAAGTCAAACGGGTAAATAAAACTGGAATTGAGCCATTGAGGGAGTATTATTTTATTAAATTATTTACCATTATAGATTAAGAGTAATTTGTGGTCAAAATCGAAGACAGTTGACTGCAGAATAGTAAAATGAAAAGATTAATTTGAATCAAAGGGAGTAATATATATATTATTTTATTCATAATATAGATCCGCATGTAGATAAATTATTAACATATCATCTCTTAATTAAGAACTTTTGGAACTTTTTACCAAAAGTCTTATGTAAACGTTCTAATGAAACGATAAACCAGGCGGATGCATTTAAGATTAAGGTTATTATCAAGAATTTATTGTATTTACTTTAAAATATTTGTGTTTTTTATAAATATTGTATTTAATGATGTCGGCAGACGGCGTCAACTGACGGTCAATGTCAAATCGAGGGGAGGGGGTATGCAGTCGATCCGGGGGTAGTGTGTGTAGGATCGATAAATGTAAGGGGAGTTTATGTAAATGGGATGAAACTCAAGGGTAGTTTATATAAGGGGGACATAAACGTAGGGGTGTTTATGTAATTGTTTACCTACTTATGTATCAATTCTGAATGACTTCTTACTTCTATACGTACAGGAATACTCGATGCAGAGATGTCGATGCATCAAGCAAACTTGGTCATCGATCAATTTGTCGTGCCGTTCAATTTGTTTTGTTTACAGGGTCCAGTCTGTTGGTTGAGACTGAACTTTATTTGTTTTCATCACCCAGAGTTTCTTAATTCATGAAATTAAACTTGGTGTAACTTGTAACTGTATGCATTCTTTATTGGATGCAGTAAACTTATGGATCGGAAGGAATGATTGTTCAGTATATGCATTGGTTTGAGTTGATTGTCAAATGTCAATTGTCACCACAAGTCATGGAATTTAGGTGGCACATTAATTGTCATACTATGTCTCTGACTCATATGAAGCTATGGAATTTAGTGGCATGCAATCACTAGGATGGACGTTCATGCTGTGGTCGGGGGCTGTAACCGCACCTCAGATCAATTTTTCCACTAAGGCGGTCATCACTATTTTTTCTATATATTTTTCTATTTATAGTTATATTAATGTGAATATTAAAAATTTAAAACGAAAAAAGACGTTTTTATTAAAAATACGAGTAGAATAGTATAATACTACAAAATACAAATTTATACGAACAAAGGTGAAATTTTTAATGTATAAAAAAATTTATCTTTACTGGTCTCGTTTTGTAGATCTCGAAAAAATATAAACGACGGTATATATTTTATATTTTTTTAATTTCAAAATAAGTAAATTTATTAAAAAATAAATAAAAAAGGGGCTGGCACCATGGGAGCCAGCTCCAAAATAGAAACTCCGATCGAGTTGTGGAGCAGCCGTGGCTGGGCAGGTCTGTCATGGTGGCACGGCCGCTTTCTAGGGCTGCCCAAATGATATCATGGCATAATAACGATAATGACTGTTTAGTCTAGAGATAGGGTTGATTTACACTCGCAGAATTTTCTCCAGCAAAACTCTCTGGTTACTTCGCTAGTATAGTAATCTTGCAAATGAATCTTATCAGGGCCTAATGATATAATGGCATAATAAACTAGATAGAATTTATAGGACATGGTTCCATGCAAATGCAATTCTATCAGATGGATTCAACATACGCTTGATTTAATTCTGGACGGTATACCAGTCAACGATATGAAAATCAATGTTAAGTTTCAATGCACCAGTTGAATAGATCTAAAGGAAGCGCGGAAAAGGTAGACATTTAGCATTTCCCATCTAGCTTGTGCGCAGTAAGATAAAAGTTTACTCTAGCCCTTAGCTTTTCAGTAAATATGAGCATGTTAAAAGGTTCAGCGGGTTTGACCCAACAAGACAATTTTTTCCAATTTAGGTGTAGTCCATAGAGTAGTAGACATGGTAACAACTAATTTAACCAGGGAACCATACAAAAAAAAAAAAAACATTCTGGTGATGAGGTAAGTGATAATACCATCCGATTCACCATTAAAATAAAACTTGGTACCTCCATGTAACAAGAAAAGAAATGAAGCTTCAGTTCCACAAAATTCAGTACTTAGTTACATGTCCCCATCATATACTCCATGTCCATGGGCTAAAGATACCCGGACAATTACTGGAAGTAAAACAGTTCACAGTAATGCATCCTTAAGACCGTAACTACTAGGCAAGCAACTTAATTTGGAGAATGGAAAAGACTAAAGGAACCAAAAACTAACTCTTCACAAAGATATATATCTCAAAAATATAATTTAACTTCTACAAATCCTACCCGTCCAATTTTAAATTATCACATCCTGTACTAGTCGTTTTTTCAATCCATCTCAATTCGTAAATAACCAACTCTACAACATACAAGCAACGGATGCATTCAACATGTACATCATTTATCTGCACAAAAGTTGAACCAGACTTTCTTAATTTATCCAATAAAAGATACTGGGGTTATGGTTTTGATTCATAAAACATGATAATGAAATGAAGCTTAACTACTGCAAAGCTTCACCATACTAATTATTCAACAATAACATTCATGTGACAATATTTCTACGTATAACTTGCAATTCTGCAAAACTATCCATTTAAATGTGTCATGCTGGACAATGTATTTTGAATGTAAAGTGTCTATCTTCCAAGATTTATATGATACAGATTGTAAAGTATGACACTCCTACTCATGTATCTGCCAGAACATAATCTGTGTTTTTACTTAGCACTACTTGCTACGTATACATACACACCCAAGATCATCAATTTCAAAGTAAATCTCATGTATCACACACAAACTAGACGTTCCACTTTATAGACTCAAACTCAGCCAATAAAATTATTCATCACCGTGGAACATCACTAAACAGGGACATGATGTATCTAAAAAGGAACGTACCATTAACTGGCTATTAATTAAAAATAATGAGTAGCTCCTTTATAGCTTCTTATGATTCAGTTTAGTTAATGAAGTTCTGAATTTCCACAACGTATTTCTATACAGAATATTAACACCACTTATTCAACACAGCATAAGAAGAGTTATATGTTTATATACAAGCCTATTAAATTACAGCCCCCAACAACACCAATGTACACCATATGCATATTGAATTCATACGTTAACTTCATATCATTTGTCACCTTTTAATGTATCATCACCATTGTCCTCGTCCAAGTCAAAGTAATTGACACCCATATTCTCAAGCGGATTTGGATTGAAGCTTGGATCAACATAGCACTTCATCTCATGAAACAGATTCAAATTGTCCACCAATTTATGAAATACATTGCATCCACAACACTGCACCAGAAGTAAAACAATCCATCAAGTTCTCGACTTTACAAGAAATTGTGTGATCCTCTCTACCCACATCTAACATGTTCCTATCCACCACATAAACAATACATATCACAGTAGTCTCTACTCTTCTTGCATAATCAATACACAAATACTCTAAATTACAATAGACTTCAACATTTCAAACATTTTATATTCAGCTAGCTTATGAGCTACTTAATTCACTAAACACCTCCATAAAAATCAACTACCTTCTATAACTAATTGGCCACTAGCTACTTTTGCAAACAGAGCCATTATCAATACAAGAATACTCGAAATTACACCACCCTTCAACATTTCAAACATTTTGAAAACTCTACCTGCACAAAGACAGTCCCATCAGTGTAGGCATGAGGATTGATAGCACGAGTAGTCCGCTGACCGCAAACATTACATGTAAACGCTACACGCATCCTCCGCCTCGGCGACTTGGTAAAGAGCGACCACGGGAAAGTGGACACCTGACCAAGACCCGAATCCGATTCCGGTTCAGCAGGAGCAGGTGGGCCTTCCATACCCGAACCCGTTGTCCATCCTCCAATATTCACCGAGCTCAAAACCAACCCCATAGCCTCATCCTGCAAAAAAGAACACATGAAGCTCAAACCTTTAATCTAATCATTTCCAAGTACTACTCGAAAAACTAACTACGATTGATCAAGCATACGTTAGAGAGAGTTTGCTTTCTGTGGATGGGAACAAGAGCAGAATTGGAGGAATCTGGGTTGAAATCAGGCTCGCTGCTGTTACTGTTGTCATCTGCACGGAGAGGAATCAAATCAATCAACCAATCAATCAATCAAAGGTATGAAATTGATGGGGCAAAATGAGGTAAATAGAGAGATATATGGAGCTGACTTTTGGGGGAAGTTAAGAATCGGAGGAAACGGCGTGAAGGAGGAGAATTCTTGGATTTGGATGGGGATGAGAAGATCGGAAGAGAAACTGCGCGGGTAGTGGTGGTTAAAGTTTCCATTTTTCCCGATTGTGATGATGATTAGGAGAATTGCAATTGGAGCTCGAGAAATGATTTGCGATGATGAATTGGGGAAGAAATGTTGCAGAGAATCTGGTGGTGGTGGTGGTAAGAATCTGTGTGCTGAAGTCTTTGGCTATTTTTGGGAGGACCAGAGAATCTGATTTCAGCTGAGTTGAAGATCTTTTTCTGACACTCTCTAGACTTTGGATAAACTTGGGCTAGATTTGGTAGTATGGAATAGTTCGGGGGAAGTTCTAGCAAAAGATCAATGTTACTACTTTCCTTCCTAGAGACGTTCCAGAGAACTTTAGAATTAACACGTAATTTTATGTGAAAGTTAATAATAAAAAATAAATAAGATGAAAATCAATATACTTTTAATGATAAAATTTATAATTTATGTGTAAAGTTGACATTGTTTTAGTGGTGGATAACGAAGCGCAACTCAGTTGGTAAGAGTTTCACCTCCAACCAATTGGTGAATTTCTTTTTACATATGTATGAAATTTTGTGGGACGGACAAAAATGTTAAATGCATAAAATTTTCCGGGTCAGAGGGAGTATGAACTACATATATAAACGATAATGAAAAGATTGAGAGTTCAATGTATATTTAAGCTCTGTTTAGTAAACTAGCTAAAAATGTACTTGATAGCTGAATAACTAGTTAGTAGCTAGCTAAGTAATTTTTTTTTAATAAGTTAACGTGGTTAGCTTCTCACTAGCTTATTTAAAAAGACGTGCATTCACATAAAGAATTTTCTATTAAAAAATGTTATGAAACTCAAAAGTTAAAAGTTAGTGACAAAGAAATATGGTAAACAGTAAAACTAGAACTTATTTTGTGTAAGATTTTCCAACCAGGCGGAAACGTGACTAAAAATAAAGATCAAAATTATGTAAAATGTGGCCAACGGTTCCAAAACAGGGTAAATTTGAACCAATGATTGATGGTATGAATGTACATGTCGGTTCCGGTTCCAACTTTTTAAATTCTGAATCCTACGGTTTTGTTCATTGAATTAAAGTTATCATGGCAAGTAAAATTTGTTGAATTTCAAAGTACATCTTGCATCATTATTGATAAGGGTTCTCATAATCTCATTACATTCGGGAGAATTGCATGCAATATGGTTGAATTTATTTAACGTGAATTCTTAAATTGTGTTATCTTTAATTTAAAATTATTTTAGATCAATTCAGTTAAATTCAATTTAATTTGGTTTAATTATAATTTATATCTTACTTCAGTTCAGTACAGTAAATTTCAGTTGAATAGAACATAGTTGTAGTGTGAAAATTAAAGAAATAATGACATGTGTAGTGTAAGTGTTTAACAACCCAAACATTAATGTGACAAGACATGACTTATTAGACCAACGTAATTACACATGACTTGGGCAGTTTGGATTATAGGGTCGGATTTTGATTGATTATCATGTTTTGTTTTATCATGTCGGATTTACTGATAATATATGATGTTCTGATTAAAAATGATAAATGTGCCGAGGTGAGAATAACTTGTAATCAGATCAACGCTCAGAATCTTATTCCGCAGCAAATTGCCATAGGGGAAACAATGGCGAGGAGACCCGTGGACACGGCACAGAACCGTCTGTTACTGTTTGTGTCCGAAGCTCCAATCAGCAAAAATATGAAAGGCTCGAATGTACATAAAAATTACAAAATTTGGACTGATCAAAATAAGAAGTTCCAGCAAGATTACTCATGAACTGGCATGCTTATGTACAAAATCCGCAGAATCCAGGTATGAACATATCATGTCAGGGTTGTCATGAAAGTCGAGCTTGCCCGCTAACTGCTAAGTGTGACTCCCCTTCAAATAGACCAGAAAACTCAAGCAGCAGTACCAACGGTCCAATTGGAAGGAAGCCTATTTGAGTGCATTGGAGGCATATTACGCACATTCACGTCCATTGGCAGCATGCGGTATTCTATATCCTGCTCTCTGAAAATCTTGATCATTTCCTCGACGAGAAGGGATCGCCTTACAAATCTTTCACCCATGTCCTGGAAATTGATCCTCTGAGTGGCCCACACGGACCACTTTAACCTGTTCATGTCCTCCAGATCCCTCATCACTATAATTGGATTCGGATACCAGTGGTCACTCTTGTTGAGGCAATAACTGTAGAGAATCACAGAGATATATCATAATACTTAACAGGCCTAGTAGAAAGAGAAACCTGCCAATAAGATCTACTAACATAAGGGAACCTATACAGTAACTGTCAACGAGAAAAAATCCTGGTGAAATTGATCTGTTGTTGATAAAAACTGCGTTACCGTGATTGAGATTTACGTTAAAACTCGAAAGATAGAACCATTGCAATGTTTTTGTCGAAAATGTATGAAAACATGAACTTGAGGTTTATGTTATTATACTACGATTAGAGATGGTTACTTATGTTGAGTAGAATACACATCTGAACTGACATATTGTAGGAGTAGGACAGATATAGTGGCATACCTGGTGATTCTTTCCTTCATGACAGTTATCTTCTCAGCAGGAGTTGAAATGTGAATGGCAAAATCAATTGTATCAAGCATATCAGGGCTACGGTAATAGTTGAAGATGGGCTTCGTGGCTAACACACTGTTTGGATAATAGATCTTGTGGTTATCGTACTTCAGAAGAACCGTTGTTAGAATATTCATCTCTTCAACCACCATCTGACATGGAAATTGAAAGCACCGGTCAAGTTAATAGAGATGTTCTACATGAGCTAAAATCTTAATAGAAAAATAATGACAGAGACTTAAGGAAACTAACATGGACACCATCAATTTCAATACGGTCACCGACATCAAATGGGTGCATCACAAATAAGAAGATGATCGCCTCGAATGTTGTCTTGCATGTGTTTCCAAACATAAATGCCACGAGAAGAAGCTGAGAGCTTAAGAAGATAAAGAACTGTGTTGTAGCAACTCTGAGAATGAGAAGCCAGATGACAACAATGAGAACTCCCACCAACACATTAATAATTTGGTGTAGCTTGTTGACAGCAGTTTTTGTATCGTTTAGGGACAAAGCGAGAGCTCTCCGTTCTCTAAATGCGTTCACCTAAGAAAAGCAAAAGATTGCTGTTGTAGGACCGTAAAAAAGTACTTTGATAGATAAAAACAATAAGTAGGATCATAGCACCAAAAAGTGATGCAGTTCATACCAAAAAATACTGGTCTGGTTAATGGTTACACAGTTCATAATATCTCTTTGGATGGCCAAAATGGGAAAAGTAAGTTACTAAAAACGACCAAGTTCGATAAACAATTTCAATTATCACGAACATCAAATGGTTTGAATGTGGTCGACTGAATGTGTCTCTGATTCAACTAACATTACCTTTCTGAGAACACAGTTACACAGAGCAATATGAATCTCAAGAAACACTCGAAAGACAAACTAGGCTTCTCGCACAGATCATTTTAGTTATCCAAGCTTATTAGCATATAATTGGTCTGACCTATTGTACTTTGCTTTTACGAGTGTAGCCAGAGTTGCAAAGTGTCATACCACCTCTCATTGCAATCTTACTTGCATTGACTTTTATTCATGCAATTTCCGTGATGTAATGAGAAACTACCAAGATATGCACTATCACATGTTTAAAGGTGCTGCTTTTTGGAAACAAGCAAGTAAAATACAAAGATCTTTGAATCTGACAGCCTTACCACCCAGTTCTTAAGGGCCCGTTTGCTGATTCCTTTTTGGTCAGTTAGACCTTCAAAGAGACGCATGAGCTTTGAGACCTCATCCTCTCGCATAAAACGCACCAAGTCATCCTCATAAATGTACCTGAGTGTAGTCAAATCTCAATGTTAGACTTAAAAAGCACAAAATAACGATGTCACCAGATCCATCTTACAAACTGTAAAAGTCGTTTATGTTCGCACTTAACACTCAAGATGTAGTAATAATGTAATATAACTCAAACCAAAAAAAACCTAATGTGAGAAATTGATAAGAAATGAGCAATGATAACAAACCCGATACATCAAATTGACAAAGAAAAACATTAGTAGTACTTGATGATAGCATTCTGAATGTAAAATTTACTTGGATGCTGGTGTGGCCACATTGAGGAAAATGTTCCTAGCAGCAGCTTTAGCCTGGTTTTCACTCGTAATCTGCACCATAGCCTCATCATCAACGGTCGAACCCTTTATTTTTTCATCCAGAGTTGATATAGATCCTTTCCTAACAATGTTCATCAACCTCTTCATATTCCACGCGGAAATATTCTTCTGATTCAACCTGTGCAAATGATCAATCCTGATACCATTC
Organism: Plantago elongata; assembly: GCA_036897095.1. Classification (NCBI taxonomy): domain Eukaryota; kingdom Viridiplantae; phylum Streptophyta; class Magnoliopsida; order Lamiales; family Plantaginaceae; genus Plantago; species Plantago elongata. Next base: position 16,752 of record JAYMSP010003926.1, read on the forward strand.
CCCTCTTCCCTCTTAAAAGTGCTAGACCTAGAAAACGTCGGACTCTTTGCACCCGTTGACATCGTGCTCTTCCTGGGCGTCGTCCCAATCATTCTCCCACTTTTGGCAAACACATTGGCCTTAATATCAGATGGCACAGTCACACCAGCGCTCTGAAACTTCTGTACTTCAGTCATCGCTCTCTCCTCCTCATCCATCTCTTGTTGCATCTCAACTAACGGAGGCCCAGAAAGTGTCTCAATCACATACTGATTAAACAAAGCATCCTGGATTCGATCAAAAAACGCACTCACATGAAAAGTAGATGCCAAAACCTTAACCAACAGAGTCTTCAGCAACCACACCACAGTCCCCACCAACAAACACACCCAAATTTTGGTCACATACGGCAAAATCCGCCTATTAGTGACCTTATTCACCTTCTGATCAAATATACTCTCCCAAGAAATCAAAACCAACGCTAACCAGACACAATTCTGCACAGCATTCCTCAACCCGTAAACGAAATACAAAACACGTTTTCGCAACAAAAAGTTCCTTTCAATAAAGAAAACCACAATCCTGACCAACCAACCAGAAACCAACCTCCCAGAAATCAAAACCAGCACCATAAGCTCCCATTTCCACAACTCCAGCCCAAAAAGAGTCTTATTCTTAAACACATCAATAGTCAAATTACAAACTAAAGCCCCAATAATCAAAATCAAACTAAGCAACTGAATAACAGAAAGCACACTGAACCTCATTTTCTTATAATGCTCAGGCAAATCCTCTTCTGAAAACGGATCATCCTCGTCGATTTCACTTTTCCCCAAAAGCTGCGATTTTGCCAACCTGGGAGTATTCTGCGACTTCGAATTAGTCTCTTCTGGTGGATCAATCAGCCTCGACTTCGTCCTGGACAGAAAGAAACTCGATTTCCTCCTAAAGGAACTGTTGGAAGAGCAAACCAGAACCTCATCCGGTTCAGCATTGGATCGCTCCGGTTCGTGAAAGGAAACTCGATTATTGACAGTGGGACTTTCAGGGATTTTCGTTAATGGAGGTGAATCAGTAGCAAAGTCGAACTCTTTCGAGTTCGCAGCTGCTTTCATAACTGGATCATTAGTGAAGTCGTAACTCGAATCCCTCCACATTCTGCTCGAATCTTGGCCGTTGATGTTAATTTTAACCTCTTTGGAAGGTGAAGGTGCGAAGGAAGACGACG
>JAYMSP010003927.1:0-17948 GCA_036897095.1 Plantago elongata
ACAAGCTAATCAATACAATCTTTTTACCACTTATGTGTTAATGCAATACCATCCAACACTATCAAACACACATATTTTGACATAGTTTGCCTTGGATATGTCATATTTACCTCATGCAATGACGAATGCCTTTTTCACGGTATTGCTACTATATTAGCATAATAGATGCATGAAAAATATAGTGTATGTTTGTCTAGCACTGCCTCACAACATAAGTGATATTGATATAATCAACTATGTCGGTTGGTTATCTATATTTCTTTGAAATTTCATAAATTTTAATCATCAATTCTCGACCCCTTCCGTTTTTTGTTCCAACTATGCCGGTTGGTTATTCCATACTTCTTTAGAATTTCATAAATTTTTAATCATCAATTCTCGACCCCTTCCGGTCTATGATGTTTTTGTCCCAATAACGCACGTTGGCTATTCCATACTTCTTTGGAATTTCATAAATTCACAATTATCGATTCTCGATCACTTCCGATCTATGATGCTTTTATCTCAACTATGCCGGTTGGTTATTCCATATGTTTCTTAGGAATTTTGAAAATTTGCAATCATCAATTCTTGATGACATCCGATCTATAATGTTTTGTATCACGTATTCACCTCACATAATATGATATCATTGTTGTGTACAAAAGTATCGAACATAATATTCAAAGCGAATTATATGATACTCAAAACACAATAAGATTTATAATAATGATTGTCGAAGATAATACTAATCAAATTAGCATAATAAAGTTATTAAAGTTATTAGGCAAAAGAGACTTCGTCAAAACAAGCATAGTACGCAAAGAGCATACTACAAAACTCAAGTTAAAGCATGCAACTTAAGGAAAAAGCATACTGGTCATTATTATGTTTGAGAAGAAAAAATTTGTTGTTTCACAAAGAAATAAAAATCTTGCCATATACGAGAATTGACATATTAAAATCATGCACAAACATATACAACATGACTGTCACAAAACCCACCTCAGCATTTCCTTGTTAATTGGACAGAATAAGAATGAAGTGCTTTTGGTTTCGTCGATTTACGGCGGCTAGCTGAGTTTTTTTTTTCCCTTGGCTTCTATTCATACAGCAGGTCTAGAAATTTAGGATTTTCATACAGCAGGTCTAGAAATTTAGGATTTTGAAATTTCAGTTGATGAACACTGTAAAACGTTGAGTGAAAATAGAATAGGGTTTATATAAAAGAAAGAAATTTTTAAAGAGTCCGTAACAGTTGAACTTATAGCCGTCTCACTTAATATTAACTCTTATATATTTATTTATTCTTTAATATGAAGGTATTTTTTTTCTCATTTAAAGCATTTTCTTTAATTAGAAGATGTCTACTCACTATTCCCCCAAGTTGTGGTAATGATGTTTTAAATGAGCAAGATATTGTCAGTAGGGAAATTTCACTATAACGAAAATGCATGAAGGATCAAACACTCCATCATGCATATAAATCATTGAAGGCAATGCATAGAAATGACAACTATTTGGAAATGCAATATTTCCAAAAACAGCTACTACATGATGCAACAAATACATATGCATCAGGCAAAATAATCACAAGTGTTACAAACCAAAACACATTCTGTCAGACTCTATTCACCAAGGCGGTGAACTTCTGAACCCCGTCTCAACAACCTGGCGATGAAGGCATCGTCGTTGAATTTCCAGATACAGCTTCAGAAGAGGCTCTATTTGTTGATTCTGCCGGCCGGACATTCTCTATCAGTTTTACAAGTTCTGACATCTTGGGCCTCTGGTCTGGCATTCTCATCACACACGACATAGCTATCTGTAACATCTCCACCAATTCTTCCTCTATGTTTGGACATCTCAGCAGCTCGAGGTCAAACACTTCGGCAGTCCACTCCTCCCGAACCACTGATTGGACCCACCGAACTAAATGGATTACCTCATCGCCATTTGTTGTGTGAACTGGAGACTTACCTGTTAACAGTTCAAGTAATACGACTCCAAAGCTATAGACATCAGAAGGCTGAGTTGCTTTCCGTGTGTCTGTCACCTCTGGAGCACGATAACCAGCTGCACGAGCAATTGGTGGAGCCAAGGCACTCATTATTGTCGACAAGCCAAGGTCTGATACACAGCCGTAGTTTCTAGCGTTCAGAAATATGTTGGAGGATTTGACATTTCCGTGCACTAGCTTTCCACTGTTTTCAGTGTGGATACGATAGATGCCTCTTGCGGTACCAATCGCTATCTTTAGTCTTGTTTCCCAATCCAAAGGAATCCTGTTTTCTCCTCGCTGACCTGCAATTTTTGGCCAAAAGAACTTGATATGTATTTCTTCAAAATGATTTGCAGAATCTGATCTTGAGAAATTGAATCAGTCAAAGCAGATTATTATCTACAAATCAGGTCCATACACTTCATTTTAAGAAATTTTATATTTTCAAGCAAATACCCAACATATTTTTTTTTAAACCTCTTTTGTTTCCCTTTATAATCATTTCTGCTTGAGTTCAACAAGGAACACACTAAAGACGTTTCACCCAGGGTCAAAAATGGATGGCAACAAAGATCGCATGGTAAAAAAATAAAAAATAAAGAAAAGTAAAATCTCATCAAGATTCAGGGCAACTACTTTTGTGTACAATGCTAAAGAGGTCATCTCAGTAGAATTTAATGATACCGAATTCTAAAAGTGGACAAAGAGATGATGGATATTCACTTTTTGATAAACACATGATGCAAAATGCTAGAGAGGGAATAAAAGAAAAATTAAGTCAACTTGAAATAGCAAGTTCAAAAATATTCCTCTGCCATATTGCTTGGACATTTTTGGATCATCCATCCAAACTGCTTTATTTTATACCATCCCACTTCATCACTTTATTTGGTTGATATGATTTAACCAAGTGGCTTTGCTGGAAAGATGGCCTTATAAGTGGGTTCCCATTGATTGCTACATGATTCCAGATATGCAATAACAAACAAATCATTAGCCATTACTCAACTCTTCTAAATATCCCTTCGATGCCAATAGAAACGAAAATTTTCTAATCGCGAATAGCCACGCATGCGACCCTTTATCCATGTGCTTCTGTTTATAAAATTTAATTCTACGGGAAGAATGACTCAAACAGATGCTGCAAGACTTCAGAAGAAAACAACATACATGCACTTCTTTTGTATATTTCGGCTTTATCATGTGATGTAAACTGTTGAACTACTTGGTTCATGCAAGTGTAATGAGTTGATATAATTGACAATTGGGTTTATTTCCATTATATGGTTCAGCAATGAAGTATTATCACACATTTAAGTAATTTACGCATATGAATTCCTGAAGATAGGTCAAACATACAAAGATATATTTCAATTCTTTACATGGATCCGAATTGCTATAGTCTGCTCATAGGCTCAAAGCTATTAACAGCCATACCCATTTCAGTTGTCTATCTAGATAAGTAGCTAGTAATAAATACAAATGCAATAACAGAAAGCAATTTTAAATGTGAGCCTAGTATAAACAATTTTAAATCAGAGAACCAGTCAAAACTAGGGAAGAAAATGACTAGATAAATAAACATACCATGTAACATTGACGCTACGCTGCCTTGACTGTAGTAGTCGTAAACCATGAGCTTCTCGTCCTTGGAGTAATAATAAGCCCTCAGCTCAATCACGTTCTCATGCTTAATGCTTCCGATCAAATCCATCTGTTGCTCAAAATCCCTCTTTCCGACACCCACATCCTTCAATCTCTTCACCACCACCACGCTAGCATCCTCCAAGATCGCTTTATAAGCCATCCCGTGTGTACCTTTACCCAAAACCTCTGCAGAAGCTCTCAACAAGTCCTCCAAATCAAACGCATAATCACATCCCTCAAAGAAAGTTAACTTATTACTCGCATCTTGACTACGTGAAATGGCTTTCTCCGGTGACATATTCCCTTTCTCCAATTTTCCCGCGAACTCACCGGATGTGGTTCTTTTAATCAAGCAGATAAATAACAGTAAACCAAAACCAAAAAGTCCTAAAACAGAACCAGCTATGATAATCCCAAGCAAAGCTCTCTGACTCAATTTAGCTGTACTCTTACTTTTCTGATTTTGCTCATGAGGGACTAACACAACAGGAGAATCAATGACAGTGTAATCCAACAACGACTCACTATTACCCGAAAACGCAGTCTTGGGGAACCTTTGGAGCGATTTCGGCACATTGCCATTAAGCCTATTGTGTGACAAGTCAAGCATTTGCAAACTTGGCAAATGCAAATCAGGAACCTCACCAGAAAACTCATTTTCCGCAAGATTCAGCGCATATAACTGACCCAAACTCGAAAATGAACTAGGAACGCTTCCGATAAACCGATTATTCGACAGGTTAAGAACAGTTAAATTCTTCCAAACAGAGAAGTCGAAAGGCAATGGACCAGAGAAACGATTGTACTGAAGGTAAAGAAAGGTTAAGTTTTTCAAGTTACCAAAATCAGCAGGGAAACTCCCATCAATTGCATTGGATCTCAAGCTCAAGATCTGCAATGCTGATAATCTGCTGAGAGTGTTATTTGGAATAGGGCCATGAAACCCTACACCTGGCAAACGAACTGAAACCACTCTGCTCCCATCTTCACTGCAAGTAACTCCAGTCCAATTGTTGCACACTGGAGTGTGTTGGTCCCAGTTCAATGGACGTGAGTGAGGAAGATTGGCCACGAAATCAAGCAGTGCTTGCTTGTCGGATTCAACAAGTGTTTGAGCACTAAGTGTTTGTGAAAATGCCAACAAGAAGAGAATACCCAGAGCAAAAGATTGCAGTTTTGCCATGGATTTGTTCAGTTTTCTTGGCTGGGAAATGAGGTTCAAAATAAAAGAATGCATCTTTGGCTTTTGTATAGTTGGGGACTTGGGGTGACTGACAGGAGGAGGTGGAGCAAAGGAGAAAGACAAAATGGTTACATGTGGAAAAGGGATAAATAAACAAAACAACAGAGTGTCTGGAAAAAGCTTGGGAGAGATTCTTGGAATAAGAATTCAAAAAATACTACTACTAATCAAGAAGCAGAATAATGATAATGATAAGCAGAGAACAGAAGATTTTCTTTTTGTTGTTTAGCTTTTAGCTTTTTTTGAGTTGAATACTTGAATGACAATTGCCAAAGTGCTGAGTTGAGCTCAAGTAGTAGAGTTATACTAGTTCACACAAGAGACAGTGGCAGCAAGAAGAATATGTGATGACTGATGAATGATGATGCCAAGTACAGCAACCATCCAATTTCTACCAGAGGAACAAAACACAACAGATAAATCCATGCCACCTCTTTTTACTTCAAAATTAGTTACTCCCTCCTTTGTTTTCTTTTCCGACCATATTTTTACAAATCGAATACTATAATAATTTATTATTTATTGGTTTTGTGAGAAAAATGAAAAAAAAAGTATAAGTAAAGAAAGAGAGAAATGATTAAAACTGAAAAAATGAAATAATTCAATAGTGTAATTTACTTCATTTTCTTCAATTAAAATTTACTGAACTGAATTTAATTTAATTAAACTGAATGGAACTGAACTGAAGTAAAATATAAATTAGAATTAAACATAATTGAATTGGATTGGATGAAATTCAACTAAAGTAGTTTTAAATTGAAGAGAACACGGTACTATTTTAGAAAAATAGTGAATTGGAAAAATTACTTTAATAATCATAGTTTATCTGTTAATTTATTTTTATAAAAATCTAAATGTATGGCTTTTAAAATCAATTTATATAAATCACCTTATCAACTCACACTCTTAATTTGTTTGTATTATCTTAGAATGCATTTTGATCAAAGAATAATGTGGGAAGATCACCTTAGGTGGTGTAAAATTTGCTATATTAGGATTTAGGAAGATAAACCATTTCATATCCGTATATGCATGGGAAAATCAGTTGATAGTCTATTAGATAGTCCATTAGACTATCCACGGTGGTGGAGGATGTGGAGTAGTCTTGGGTGATTGGTTGCTCTGCAACTATACTTTGAGCAATTATACTTTGTGATTAATTTTTACACGGTAGTGATTGGTTGTGGAGCTGTTACTTTTTATTTTTTTTTATTTTTTTATTTTTATTTATAGTTATATTAATGTATATTGAAAATTTAAAGCGAAAAGAGACGTTTTTATTAAAAATATGAATAGAATAGTGTAATAATACAAAATTCGAACGTATACAAACAAAGAGTGAAATTTAATCTGTAGAAAATATGTCTTCACTAGTCTCGTTTTGTAGATCTCGAATGAATAGAAATGACGGTATAGTTTTTATATTTTTAAACATTAAAATAATCAAATAAATTTTAAAAAATACCTCAATCGGTGGTTGGTTGCCCAACATCCGGTTGAGGTATGATCCTCACACGACCACCCACAGTGTCATCGGGTATTATTTCACGACGTTTCGTATATGAGCCTCTTCAAACCGGGCTTATTGCAATCAATTCGATGATCCCTATAGGACGCCGTCAGCGAGAATTAATTATCAGATCAGACAGACCAGTAAGCGGCCGCTCAACACGACCGTCCACAATATAGGGTATTATACATTTTGAACTGGAGTGATTTTATAGAAAAGTTTAGAAAATAGTTAGTTAATAAAGTATATGATTCTTTGGACAACCCAAAAATTAAGACCAAATTAAGCCAAAATATTCCAAATTTAACCACTTATTATGTCATCCTATCATGTCATTCTAACACAAATATTACTCAATGTAATTTGTTAGGGATTAATGTGATAAATTTGAAATTTGAATTTAAGATTTTGTGAGGATGAAGTATGAACTATGAGCAGTTCTCTCATAGTACGTTTTATACTCTTCTTTTATGAAAGATTAAATGCTCTTCTCTCTATATAAAAGATAGTTGATCCATAAAGTACAACTTATTAGATTATTTGTTATTATAATTTCAATAGTTCGTAGTTCGTAGTGTAGGAACAATTCAATTCAGACTTTAAATACTTTAGTCTAAAAAAGCAGTGAAGCAGGTTCGAAATCTTCTTTATCTCAAGTTTTTGGAAAATCAGAGTATTGCAACCCATGTACCACTCCTTTATTTTGAAAATCAGAGTATTGTATCATTTTAAAATGCCATTGTGGCAGAAAGACTTGTAAAGAATAAAAAGAAGTTCAGAAACATTATAAAGTTAAAAGTTTATTTACATATATATATACAACAACGTTAGTCTCATGTTTGTTGTCCAGTTTTAATTTTTTATATAATAAAACCAAATATTAACGAATTGAACTAATCTGAACTTATTTCTAATATAAAAAACAACAAAGCAAATTGAAAATCAATTGTAGTTTGTAGCCAAACACTCTTTGCAAGTATGTAGCCATGGCAGGAAGACACTGACTATATATAGTGACATGACGAATTCGAATAAATATATTGCAGTTACACATTATTCTGCTTTCTTCAGCAGCAGGACAATCAAACACGAATACAGATTATCTGCCATATAAATAGGTTTACAGTATTCACAGCATGCACACCTTGCAAGTTTTACAAAAATGGAGTTGGGTACCGGTTTCTGAGTTTCTCTTACTCCTTCAAGAAATTTCCAATTTGTACAAGAGCCTATCAACACGACAACATAAGATTAGCTACAGCAAGATGAAGCAGACATTGCATCTGATAAAGATGGAAAAGGTAAAAAAAATTAATCGTAGGTGAAAATTCAAGATGGACCTCAATGGCAATTTCAGTTGGTGTGATATTGCATACATCTTGATACCCAAGTTTCAGAGCAATATCTGTATAAAAGATAATCATTTGCATCACCCAGCAAGAATAAATGACAGTTGATTAAACAACTGTGCAATAAAAATAATATATATATATAGAATAGAGTAGCCGGGTTGCAATTTTACTTTCTAGAGAAACTCTCGCATTGGCATTTTCATATGCTTCACCCCTCTCTTTGAAAAGGATAGATAACCGTTTCATTGCCTACAAATATCATAAGGCATAGAAGCGGTTAAATTGTTAATAAGTATTAAAACGAGCATATACAGCAAGTGCTCGTTTATTGGAAATTTCTCAAAGAAAGTGCATGAATGTGGGATACTGTGGCTGAATTTATCTGCAAGTCGAAAAAGTTCACCATAGACACATTCCATATATGCAATAGACTCTATGAGCATGTGAAAGAATTTCAGCCGAAAGATAGATGCATAGCTCATAATTTAGGTCTAAGGTCAGAATTTCTAAGTTTGCTTACGGTCGCATTAGCAGATCTATACATGTCATCATTATTTTAGTTTTTTCCTTGCTGGGGGGGGGATAGTTTAGGGTGGATGGTGCTCTAGTCCAGAGCAATGGATTCTTTCCACGATCAAAGACGATTGAAAGAACTTAACATGCACCAAGCTTCAAAGGTCAAGTGATATTATGCTGAAGGCAATGTTAACCTACCTTAGTATACGGATCTCCAGCCTCATGATCCAACAGGGGTCGGGATTTGGTTCCAACCGCTGCAATTCTTCGAGCTAAGGCCTCCACTGGCACATCTAACCAAACGCTAATTCCTTTGTGCATGTGCCTCCTAGTTATCAGAATAGGTCAAATTATCTATCATTATGCAATAGACTGGCCAGTGGCGAATTGACAGCGAAAAAAAAGTTACCAAAGCCTTCTTACCAATTTATAGGCCTAACAACAGCACCACCGCCTGTGGACACAACTAAGTGGTTCATTGAGGACAGCTCGTGCAATACCTCAGTCTGAAACAGAAAAGGATGAACCTTACTTACAGTATAAAAAAACAATACTATGGTATGAATAAGTTTTCCATCTCAACTAAGATCGAAATCTCATCTAGAAGAGGTGAACTAGATCTGTTGCTGAAATTTATTAACTGTATTTCTAAAAGGTTCGCAAGAATGCATTCATATGAGATGCATGATATTAGTGCATGTGGGTGCATACAAACTTCAGACAGGTAGACAACGTATTATACATATCACATCAGAATAAGAGTTCTCCACACAGATCTTTTTGTATAACTTATTAAAGCCTTAAAGGACTTATCAGTGTTCACCAACCTCATTATCTCTGAAGAAGCTCTCACCATGTAACTTGAATATATCTGCCACGCTAGTCCCACCAACAGCCTGCTCTATTAGTGCGTCACTGAAACATCACAATAAACAAGATTTGTTTTTTAAGAGGATTCCATGCTACATGGCTGTGGTGTTTATTTTGCACCTAAGACTCTAAAATAACTAAAAAAGCATATGCAAAAATGGTCATTAGGAGCTAACCAGTCATAAAATGAATAGCCAAGGGCTTCAGACATAACCTTACCCACCGTCGTTTTCCCAGATCCCATCATTCCTGCATCATATTAAATAAGTCTCAGCATGCAATCGACTCAGAACTACGTTAGTCACACAGTTACTAGAATGTGCACCCACCTACAAGGTATATACAACGTCCATTTAGATATGGTTCAACCTCTTCTGATGTTTTCTGCAATAGCAATAACAATGAGTCCAAACGGGAACCGGATGAAATCTGGGGTGCCACATGGCAGAGAAAGACATTTAAGTAACAAGCCTAATGGCTTTACATGGAAAACTTAGTTGGATGGAAGTTCCAAAAAATTATACCTTTAAGATTTCTGATTTTTCAACTGATGCCTGAACTCCTTGGTCAAGTACTGAAGCACAGAAAGAAAAAGAAAGAAGGCAATTAGTGATCTATTTAAAAAAAACAGTTTATTTTGAGTTTTTCTATATTAGAAGCCAATAGTCTCACATATTACCAAAAGAAAACACAATGATCAACAAACAATTAAGAGCTTCCTGAACAACACCATCTCTCCCATCCCACTTTCCTCAATTGAGATAGATAACCAAATTGCAGCATAGCATTTACATAGGATTTAGGCAAATGATTACTCGCTGCACCATTGAATCAGCAAAGTAAAAATCCAAATAAAATTCTTAACAGCCTTCAGTCTGCTAGAAACACTAACTGTGCTTGGCATACGCCAACACAAATATGAATTTTAAAATTAGAATCGCACTGGATCCAAGCCATTTTACAATGAAAAAGCAATGCACATAATATCCCTCCATATGTATGTTCTTTCTAGATACATTCCATTAAACTAGAAAATAGTACTCAAGAAAAAGAACTGGTGGCCAAAATTTACTCGCTTGCCCATCTATATGTGCTGAATGTGTATTCCATTTGATGCCGTGTTGGCTAATAGAATTAATGTCCCAAGCCTATTTTTCACCAAGTGACATGTTGCAACGAATTACAAAAAAATCAACTTAAAAAGTTGCTTAAGATGAGTTTTAAACATGTTAGGGGTTTGTGATTTAATCCTCACTTCATGATTGTGCTAGTAATTTCATATCTATAAAATTTAGCTTTTTCATTGCTTCTTCATTGGACGGGTTTAACAATATCCTCAAGCTAAACTATTACTAGATAGCAAAAAATTCATAGTACAATATCCAACACAACCTTTAATGATCAACTCAAGTTCTCAATTCACTAGCTAAAAAGCAAGTATAAGAAATAACCTCACATATAATCATGCAGATGCTACTTGCAAGAAAACAAGATAATGGATGTGTTAGAACTACCTGGACTCTGTTGCAAACAGCACGAAACCTTCAATAGTACCACATGCTGACTTCTTGATTTCCTAGTCGATAAAGAACAAGACACCGGTGTCTGGTATACTCTATGTTCCCCAAACTTCTGAAACAAGTGCAAACTGGTAGGTTTTCTTGCACCCTTTTGCAAGTTCACAAATGTTCCTAATTGCAACCCTTGTGAAACTTTTACTTCCATGCTCAATCACTCCTTGTATCTCAAAAAGACTGCTACAATTCCACAGAAATGAACATATGAAGATCAGTTTGGTGTACAGCAATGCCACTACAAATATAACTGTATTACAAAGACATCCAACAAAATTCATTTTAAGGTGTAATAAATTCACAAAGACACAATCTTTTTCAATCCTACTCTACTTAATACAGTAAAAATGCAGGGCCTGAGCATCAACAGACAAAAAAAACAAGCTCAATTGAAAAACCCACAAAATTAAAGGGAAGGAAATTAGCTGGAAAAACACAAGAAGTAGAAGGAAACATAAAAAAATGCATTTTTATTCAAGAATCATGTCCATACGAGCAAATAATTGTAAAATAGAGCAGAACAAAAGGCTAGCCTTTGCACAAAGGACACGAAAAGAAATGGTGAAGAATTAAAGGGGCTGGTTACCAGAATTAATTGGAGATTGCAAAGCTTTACTGAGAAATTAACCCTTGCGAGATCGATGGTTGATTCAACAATCTTACTCAAAATTTGTTGGTCTGATTTGGCTTTCATGCAACAAGGAGGTAGTAGGTAGGTAGAGAGTTTGTGTGAGAGCTTTATGTTTTGGTACACAATGGACTTCTTTTGGTTGGTAATGTGCGAGCATTTTTACCCATCGACTTCATTGTGTGTTTGGTGGGAGTTCTTTCTCCTTCAAAATTTCAACTAATTCACATCAAAGGACCATATTTGTAACAACCAACAAGTTTCCAAAGGATTAATTAATGATTTAATATAAAAACCTCAGCTAATAAAATGAGTAGTACTAAGATATGTTCTCGTATTAAGTTGAATCCAGTCCAATTTTATTCAATTACTAGTACTAATCCGTCACAATGTCACATTATAATTACTTTTAAAAATGAATAAAATAAATTAATTAATCAAAAAAATAAAATTTACAAATAACGTTAATCATTATCTAACATTCAAGGCTAGTCTAGTTTTATATAACTATAAATAGTGTAAAATACAACTCATCGTGTCGGATTTGATTTGTAATTGATATGATCCAAATTGAACCCGTTCAAGACCCCGTAGAAATAACATATACTCCACCCTTTAAATAACAACTTATACATGCTATTTTTTTTATAAAATGAACTGTATCCCTCAAACTCAAACCAAATATAAAAAAAGTATTATAACACTCTTTATATAGTTGGCTCCCAACAACTCCGAAGTAGTATGTTGGCTCCCTACATAACACTAAGAATTACTCTCTTTGTCTCAAATTTAACACCTGCATTCGATTTTGAAACATCCCAATCAACTTCACATATCTTAAATAAAAAATCTATTTCCTTTATTTATCATCTATCATACATTTTATGATCTCTGGTAGTTTATTCAATCTATTTTATACTTTATTACTCCTTCCGTCCCAACTTCATCTTTTCGTATTTCATTTTGGTTATTTTGATCCGTCATAACTTCATCTTCTCATCCCTTAAATGGAAAATCCCACTCCTACTTTATTTACTTCTTCCGCTACTTTATCACTATATCTCTTACTTTTGGAGCCGAAACCTTTAATTCCATTCCAAACAGTTAAGTACACATCGATCCGAAGATTCATGTAGATCAAAATAACCACAAAAATCTTATCACCTTCTCTTCTACTTTATTCAGTTTTTTCCTCAAACTTGTGTCCGGGGCCACGGAAAGTTCAACTTGGGACTGAGGGTGTATTATTTATTATATTTTATTCATTCTCTTACAATTTGTGTTTGGACCACATAAAGTTAAATTTGATTTGGACGAAGTATTATTTTGCAGATGTAATTTTATATGTTATGGTAATTTTCTTGGCATCCACCCTGCAGTCCTGCACCCCCCATATGAAAAACGTATGTTTTACTAACTTATCTATAAAATGTTGGTCGGGTCTTATTTTACGAAGGTACGTAACTGGTTCGAGTATATATCTCTAACCTGGACCTGAGCTTTTATTATTTCGAATGAATTTAAATTTGGGTTGTATAGAACCCAACCCGTTTAACAGTAAAATGACGGAATTCCCCGTGTAATATGATATAGATAGACATGACCTCAACATTTTTTCGAATCTTGTTAATTGTCCTAACTTAGTAAATATGTGTAGAAAAAATCTACGTGTTGGAATCTATTATATGAATTGTATATCCTTTTATATACATAGTATGTGTTATTTAATATCTTATTGTAAATATTTTTTTCTAACTAAACTTTAATTATACTAAGAAGGATAACGTAATACACATTAAATCAAACTCCTAACATAGAATACAAACAAAAATAATTTTAAATGTAATAGAGTTGTATGGGTTGCATCCTTGTATATTTTGATTAGCTCGGACCAATTCCAGTTGAGTTCAAGGCATTGAATTGACATGTTCTAATTAGCTCCAACGGGGTTTCACTTGGTGTGAGAGTTGACACCAGTTCTAAGATTTAGAACCGATGTAAGTTAATTTGGAAATATGTTCTACATGTATTAGTTTTTCAGCAATAGATACCCGGTTAATATAATTGTTCTATTATTAATGCATATAACAATATCTTCACATTTACTCCAATGGATTGGAAATGAACAATGAAATTAGTAAATAAAAATTTCCTTATTGCTATAAGATGTGTGGCTAAAATGATCACAAAATTGGAACATTGTTGCCCAAACAAGTACAAACTCCAAAATTTTGTCAATGTTACATATATGACACTGAACACGAAAGTGACAACATAATTAATGCTCTCCGTGCAAGTTTTTTTGAACCTCTGCACTCAATTTCATACATCTTTCACATATTTCGTTTAAATTAAAAAATATTTGGTATACATTATTTAGTACTCATTAGAATTATAGATGATGGGAAATATATATTTTAATTATTGTAAAGTCAAATCAATTCAGCTGGTGCGGAAACTGATTCTGCAACACTCATAAAAAAATCATGTAGAAAGAGAACAATCCATTTGCAAAACTATACAAGATGGCCATACATCACAACTCCTTTGATAATGCCCAGAAGGTAGGCCTTCGACTTATTGCATGACGTATGGTGATGGACGAACTTACAATTTGCCTTGCATTAAAAGTGATTCCTTCGTAGAGGGTGATGAGTGCTGAAACTTACATGTAAAAAATCATCTTATGGTTAACCTTCTTTTACAAATCCCCTACTTTTCATCCATGTGGAAGACGGATAGTATCCAGATATTCATATGAGTATTGAGAGAAAGATGTCAAATTCTA
This sequence comes from Plantago elongata, assembly GCA_036897095.1. Lineage (NCBI taxonomy): Eukaryota > Viridiplantae > Streptophyta > Magnoliopsida > Lamiales > Plantaginaceae > Plantago > Plantago elongata. The sequence continues at coordinate 14,110 of JAYMSP010003927.1, forward strand.
TTCTGATGGAGTTCTTAAATTTCCCGGATACAAGATAGGTAGAATGAAGGTCATCAACTCCTACTTGGCAATACATCATTTACTACAATTTATTGTTGATTCTAGATGAGATACTATATTTGGAGGACTTTGTGCTCTGTTTTGAGAGATAGAAGAGATATACGTTCTTCAAGTGGCTTCCATCAGTATCATATTACTGCTACTTATAAGGGTAGAACTACTCATTCAAGATATTAAATACAATTGAATATACATTTATAATCGGTATGCGATAAGATTAAATCTGATTATGATGCAACGTGTCTATTTAAAGAAACAATGCATATTTTATGGGACGAGACTAAAGTGATGAATATGCATTGTATTGAAGCGTTGATATGAGTTCAAGGGATTTTATGTATCGACTAGCCACACCATTTGACAGTTTGGTTATTATATTGAACATATACTTGTAAACAAATACTGAAAGTGGTTCCGAGAAGGTCTAGATCTGACATTCTTAATGCAACAATATGCTCATCCGAAATATGGGATTCATGTGCGGTCCTCAGACTTACAAAGAACATGCGACTTCAGGTAACTAAATATTTGTCCATTTATGGTATTTTTTATTTTAGTAGTATATGTTTCTTTCTTTATGTTATGTGAAGTGTGATTTGATTTTTTTTTTATGCTGGTATGTTAAAGTTGAGATCCATGAAATGAGATCGTTCGCAAAGTGGATACTACAGTTTGGTGATAAGGTCGATGAGGCTAAGATTAGGATGCAAGAAGACATTCTTTTTCAAGAAGTGTGTGATCATATTCCTACATATATAGAAAGCACATATCCTACTTAGGAAGTAAGTTTAAACCCGATTCTGATGTAACATGTCTACTCAATAAAATGAACTTATTATATAGAATGAGGCTAGCTGTAGTTACCAAATTCATTGTTTTGAAGTGCATCACAGGAATTTTAGGCATGTACTGCACCGACCAACCACACCATTCGATGATTTAGTTATTATAATTAACGGAGAGTTTAGATAGGTACCACAATTGCTTCAGTGCACTTAGTCCTTACACAACATGTCGAGGCTTGGGTGTGTGGAACAAAACATGGAATCTATTATCAAACGACATTCTATACGATCAACAAATGATACTCAACAATCCCAGTACACTAAATTTATGTACTATATAGCCATTCCCATATTTAATAACAACCAATTGAATTTTGTATTGAATTGCCATATAACGATTAAAGATGTAAATAGCCCCGTCGGAGAGTTGTTTACTTACAACTCTCCGATAAGAGTTGTTTCAGCTTCAATTGGATCTATTTCGGTTTCATGAGTAGCTATTTGACCTTCGTCAGAGTTTCAATTTCGATCGAGGTTACCGGATTTGTTGTTGGAGTTCGGAGTTTTTTGAGGACGATAAGGCCAGAGGAAGGGAAAAATGAATTGGGTATACTTTAAACTAAATTTGATTGAGGTTTAATTCAATAATATTGAGTCACTGTTGTAATTTATAAAACATTAGAACTAAATGCAGTAAATCGAAGATTGTAAATCGCAACCAAGTCCAATTGATTTATTTTGTATTTATTTTATTTACGGTCAACTAAACAAAATGAGATTTTGGGTGTATATGTAATTGTTTGAATATAAGGGATGAATATATAATTGGCTCAAATTTAAGGGGTGAGAAACATAAGTTTTTTTCTTAAATATTTGATGATATAAATCAATTTAACATGTCAAAAATGTCCAGAGATTTCGTTGAATATTTGAGCGCATATAACATGTATATGGAAGATTACTTTGAGAACGGTCTTAAACATATGTTTTACCATAAATTTCTTTACAAAATTAATTATTCTGAATTATAACCGTAGGATCTTACTAAAGAATAGTGCATGATAATACTTTTGAGGATTATTAATCAAACTTTCGAATTGTGCAATGGAACAAGGGTTATAGTAACTGATCATAGAAGTTTATCATCGAAGCAAAAATGATATATTGAATCAATGCATGTAAAAAGTTTTTAATTCCTATGATGAGAATTATGAGCCACCCAAAATGGATTAAAGGTAGTAATTTACAATGTTGTGGTAATACATATGACACGACAACAACTGTAACTTACAAAGAAGTTTTCAATAAGTTATGAGTTGATCTTAAACACTGATAATATTTTATATATGTGGATCTATTTTATGTTTTGCACTTTTCTAAAGGTAGTGTGACTTCTGATGCAATATTGATGCGATTAGATCATGCATTTTGTCACACTGCATTTTTTATATGCTTCTCAACTTCTACATATTATTGTAGAAATTTATCAATTTTTTATCTTAATTTTTATACATGCCCCGTCGAATTTCATATAGTATCTAATTAAGGCTAACTTTTTTCTCAATTTATTATGTCACTAAGTGTCTACCCTTATACATTTTCAGGTACGGATGGTATCATGTGAAGTCAAGTCTTACCAATACTTTTTTCGATTTTACATGTTGCAAAACTTTATTTTATCATACTTTAACAATGTCTTATCCTTACAAACTTTAGATCTTCACTGTTATAGATTATTTTTTTGACAAACTTATACATACTAATTTTCCCAATAGGAATCATTCAACAAAATTAATTCATATACGAACTAGCATAGGGTTGTCCCCGATTTAAGTATATGACAATGCTTATATTGATAAAAATATCGAGTTGAAATATGCAACAAGTCTCATAAGTACTAATATTAGAAAGCATATAACTGAGGCTAATATAATATTAGTAATCTATGAAATTGAAAAGGTTTTCGCTCCAATTGTGATGGTGAACCCATTCGACAAGATGAAGTTCCCTATCAATTTTTATAAATGATTTTCAATGATATAATCTAGTTTACTTTCGCTATAAACAAAAATCTAGAGAAATTTCTCGCACACAAGTCGGCTTCTACACCCTCACACAAACACACATATTTAAACGTGATGTATTTGATTTTCTCTCTATAGATTGCGAGGAGAAAGAGATTCAATGTATTTATATGTGACCACATGTTAAATACATGACACGGCGTGTTCATTAACATCGGTATTTTATTATATAATAAATTAATTTCTTATTTTAACCGATAACAAAGCGCAACTCAGTTGGTAATATGCTTCACCTACCAATAGGTTGGGGGTTCGAGTCGCCCCTTTAGTGTTTCAAAAGATTAAAAATTCTTATTTTAACTATTGTTTTCATGCCCCATACTAACCCATGACGATGCCACGGTATAATTACTTTTAATAATGAATATAATAAATTAATTAATCGAAAAAATAAATTTTACAAATAACGTCAATCATTATCTAACATCCAAGGCTAGACTAGTTTTATATAACTATAAATAATGTAAAATACGACTCATCGTGTCGGATTTGATTTGTAAGTGATAGGATCCATGTTGAACTGGTTCAGGACCCCGTAGAGATAACATATACTCCACCCTTTAAATAACAACTGATACATGCTATTTGTTTTATAAAATGTTTAGTATCCCTCAATCTCGAACCAAATATAAAAAAAATATTATAACACACTTGATATAGTTGGCTCCCAACAACTCCGAAGTAGTATGTTGGCTCCCTACATAACACTAAGAATTACTCTCTTTGTCCCGAATTCAACATCTGCATTTGATTTTGAAACATCCCAATTAACCTTACATATCTTAAATGAAAAATCTATTTCCTTCTTTATTTATCATCTATCGTACATTTTTATGATCTCTGGTAGTTTATTCAATCTATTTCATACTTTATTACTCCTTCCGTCCCAACTTCATCTTTCCATATTTCA
>JAYMSP010003928.1:0-17945 GCA_036897095.1 Plantago elongata
TTATGAATAGCAAAGCCTACAGAGTATACAACAAGAGAACAAAGAAGATTGAAGAATCAGTTCATGTGGTATTCTATGAAGGAAGCAAGAAAATACACCTTGATGAAGAACTCTTAGATAGATTCAAAGAACTCTTGTTTAAGGATTCTGAAGAAGAACCTCAGAAAGGGGAAACTCTGTCATAATATAGAGGATGAATCTGACGAAGAAAAACATGATGTGCCTAGTAACAACCAGATGACTCTCAGACATAATGAACAATTTCCTATGAGGATTCCAGAAATGGAAACTGAGAATATTCACCGTAGAAATCTTTCTTGGAATATCCTTTCTAAAAGTCGTATTCCAGAAATCTCTAACACTGAACAAGTGTCTGATATTTTCCTCTTCTAGTGTACAAAATATCACTGATACTGAAGAAGTATCAAGTCATAATTATAGTGATTCACATTCAGATCAAGTAGATAGTGACCCTACTAATTCAAAACCTATTATGAAATGTATTAGAGATCATCCTGCAAAGGATATGATTGGTCCAATTGATCAAGGTATTAGAACTAGGAGAGCAATAGCTGAAAATGTTGATTCTCTCTTTGGTTGTTTAATCTCTAACATTAAATCTAAGACTATTGAAAATGCATTAATGGATCAAGACTGGATCTCTGCAATGCAAGAAGAGTTGGATCAATTTGAGAGGAACATGGTTCCATTTGTAGAAGGAATATCTGTGATTGGAACTATGTGGGTTTTCCTAAACAAGATGAATGAGTCTGGTGAAATAACCAGAAATAAGGCTAGGTTGGTTGTCAAGGGATTTACCCAGACTAAAGGCTTAGATTTTGATGAGTCATATGCATCAGTTGTAAGATTGGATGCAATCAGACTATTTTCAGCCATTGCAGCTCATAATGACTTTAAAGTTTACCAAATGGATGTCAAGAGTGCATTTCTGAATGGTGAACTTTCTGAGGAAGTCTATGTTGATCAACCACCAAGCTTTGAAGTTTCCTCACAATGTAGGATGTTTTATAATTTACAAAAAGCTCTTTATGGATTGAACTTGGCTCCAAGAGCATGGTATGGCACTTTGGCCAATTACCTACCGAAAAGTGGTTTTAAGAAAGCTGAAGTTGATAAAACTTTATTTACCTTAAACCATGATCCGAAACTACTTTAAGTTCAAGTATATGTTGATGACATTATATTTGGATCTAAAGACAAACAACTTTGTTATGACTTTGTTAATCTCATGAAGAGCAAATTTCAGATGAGCATGTTGGGAGAATTGAACTACTTCCTCGGATTGCAAGTCAAGCAACTCGATGATGGAATATTCACTAGTCAAACAACGTATGCAAAGGATATGCTCAACAAGTTCAATCTAAAGCGTTTTGAAAAGAATGCTAAGATACCTATGAGCATTGATAGCCATTCATAAAATATTCACTTTGTCTCAACGGTTGAGATTAAACGGTGAGATGAAACTCACTGTAGAGAGACAGTTAAGGCCCCACTTGCATTTAATGCAAATCGTTAATTGTTACCACACATGTGCATTGTACACAGTAACAAATGCATATCGTATGTATGTATTTTGTATATGTCGTGATTCTAATACTATATATAAAGGATTTAGAGAAATGACAAACACTTTTCGCAAATCCAACATTTCTTACTTGCATCAAAATAGAATTTTCTCTCTAATTTTCTGCAAAAAAAAAAAAAAAACATGTAACTTCATCTGTTCTCTCTAGTTCTTCTGAAAAAAGTACTAATCCAGAATCCTAACCTTCTCGATTTCAGTTAAACCTTCACTATATATAATGGCTCCCAAACGTGCTTCAAGTTCTAAGGCTTTTACTACATCTGCTGCTGCTGAAAAGCAAGGACTCAACCTGGAGATCTCTAACAATAGACTCCAATGGGATTTTAATCTAGACCCCCAACCAAAAGATGCAATATGGTGGTGCCTTTGTGGAGAAACATCTAGAGGCAATTATTCCAGAGCAGGCAGATAGGACTCCTGTCTTAGTTATGCTTGAAAAAGCAAACCTGAAGGGGTTTCTTTTAGCCCTTTCCAATGAGACTTCCTCATTGGATGTTCTTGAGTTTTACAATAACTCAGAGGTGACAATTAAGCTAGTCAATGGGACTAAAAAAGTGTCCTTCAAAACCAAGGTAAAAAACCTTGTGATTGACCTGGATTGCCAAGGTTTCTATGACCTGTTTGGCCTGGTCAATGAGGGCGAAGACTATGAGATGAGCCCTAAGGATGAAATTCTCCTACAAGGTGCCAAGGAGAACTATACTGAGTTCTCTAATATGTCTATCCCAGAAACTCCCTCCATTTTCATTTTGGGAGATATCAGAGTGATGCACTTATAAAAGCACTAGAATGTGCTAGCCTCTATTCTACACAGGGCATTGGATGGCCTGAAGGGAATAGCAGATCAGATTAGCCTGGAGAGATAAATGCTATGTATTTGATGAGATCCCAGATCATGGAACAACAAGAAAGCCCTTTCAATTGGGGTAAGTACGTGTTCATGAAGTTTTTTAAAGCTCTCAGAAGCTTTGATGTTAGTATTGTGAAAGGCCTCGCTGAGCCAAAGGGAACAGTCATCTATGGACTGAAAATTTACTGGATTCTGGTGAGATATGGTCTAAAGCTCAGAAAACCTGAGAAGCTTGAGATCAGTGACATTGTCTGGAAATTCAACTATGCTAACTGGCTGAAGCGAATGTCTGTAGGAGAGCCTGAGGTTGCTGAAGAGGCTGCACCTTCTAAGGTGGCACCCAAGAAAACTAGAACCAAAAAGAGGGCAACTAAGAAATAGAAGGTTTCTGAGCCTCCTGCAGAGAGCACTCCCAATCCCTCTCTTGTTCTTGAAGTTCCATCTACCACTCCCATCATTGAATATTCGTAATCCACATATTCTTAATTTTAGGCATGGATCGGTTGTACGTGCATCATGCTATACTCGACTGCCGAAATCGACAGATTTCCCTAGGAAAACAAATCACCCTTGAAACTTCCACTTTTGCCTAAACCCAAGTGGTATCTGTAGCTAAGGCATGTAAATGCTTGAGGCATGGATGCCATGCTTACCTAGCTTACTTGATTAACCCTACACTGGACCAAACCGAATTTAAAAGTGTTGAGGTTGTAAGGGAATTTCTGGATGTATTCCCGGAAGAACCTAACATCTTACCACCTTATCGTGAAGTAGAATTTGTCATAGAAACCCTCCCTGGAGCTGAACCCGTATCCCGAACCCAGTATCGAATGGCTCCAGCAAAACTCCGCGGACTTAAGACTCAGCTACAAGAGTTGCTGGAAGAAGGTTTCATTCGTTCAAGTAGCATCCCATGGAATGCTCCGGTGTTGTTTGTCAAGAAGAAGGATGGTACACTGAGAATGTGTATAGATTATCGATGGCTGAATAATTTAACCGTCAAGAATAAGTACCCGCTACCCCATATCAACGAGTTGTTCGATTTGTTGCAAGGATCCTTGGTATACTCGAAATTGGACCCGAGACAGGGATATCACCAATTGCGGGTCCGGGAAGAGGACATTCCTAAGACAGCTTTTGACACTCGATAGAAATGCCCATGTTGACAGCATTTGGGTAGTCGTAGACAGATTGACCAAATCTGCTCATTTCCGTCGGATCGCAGTACAACGTAGAGAAGTTGGCAGAACTATATATATGGGAAATTGTTCGACTTCACGAAATTCCTGTCAGTATAGTGTCCGACCGAGATCCAAAGTTTACTTCCCGATTATGGCAACAATTGCAGAAAGGTCTAGGATCACATCTGAAATTCAGTACGGCTGCTCACCCACAAACTGACGGACAATCGGAAAGGACCATCCGAGTCCTTCAAGACTTACTCAGATCCTGCAGCTTAGATTTCTCTGTAACCTGGATCAGGCATTTACCATTGATCGAGTTTACCTACAACCACATCTATCAAGCTTCGATTCAGATGGCACCGTATGAGGCACTTTATGGTCGAAAATGCCGACCAAGTGTTCTTAAAGATTTTCCCAAGGAAGGGGATTAAATGAATTGTAAAGGAAGGAAAACTTGCGCCCCGGTACATTGGACCATTCAAGATAACCCGGAGAGTTGGACCAGTTGCCTATGAGTTGGCACTCCTGCTGAACCTTATCGGAATTCACTATGTTTTCCATGTGTTCCAACTTAAGAAATACCACCCTGACCCTGAACATATCCTCCAACCCATTGACGTTAGACTTGAAGAAAATTTGACCTATGAAGAGAAAACCCTCCGAGTCCTAGATACTCGAGTGAAGGAATTCAGGAATAAGCAAATCCCTCTAGTTAAGATTCTATGGCAGAATCATACCCTGGAGGAGGCAACTTGGAAAAAAGAAGCTGAAATCCGGGAGAAATATCCGTACTTGTTTACCAAGGCTAGATCGAATTTGGAGGACCAAATTCCCTAAAGTGGGGGAGAGTGTAGGAGCCGTGAATTTTAGTACGTATCAGAAGTTAATTTAATATTATTATTTCGAACGGGCAACTGACTCCTGACTTAACACGGGTAAAAATGTTGACTGGTAATATTGGGTCGAATTTAGAAATTAAACGCCAAGAGTATTCACCAGTTAATTACTAATGGACATTATGATAATAAAATAATAATAAAAATAATAAAATAAAAATATTTATTTTAATTTTTATACGGCTTTAGTTTGTCTTAAATATCGCCCGGGAATCGATTTCATATTTTTTCGGAATTTATTTACGAGCTGTTTGGAGTCCAGAATAAACCAGGTTTATATAGTTGCAATATACCAATTGTACCCTTTGAATCATCTCCTTCTTCTTCAGTTCTTCATCTTTTTCAATTATACCCCTCCTTCTCACAACTCGCCTGCTCGTTTCTTCCTTATTGCCGGCTACTCGTTCCTCTCTTCTTCTTTCTGATCGACTTTTACAGTTGACTTCCCACCACCTCCAATCGATTATCATCGACTGCCACGCCAATCGATCGCCACCAGTTCACTGCCGCCATTCTTCTCCATTATGTAGCCTCCATCACCGACCAAGCCGCCGCACGAAATTACAACCATACCCTCCGAGACGCGTGGCGGAAAGGCGAAAGTGTGGCGCGACACGTAGAGAAGATCCGAGCCGTGTGGTCGGTCACCCGTCGCCTATAAATAGGCCGTCTCCCATTGCTTCTCCGCCACACACCACCAATCGGGAAGGAATCGAGCCACAGCTCCCTCTCCCGTTTTCTCTTTCGCCCTTTCTCGCCTCAGTCCATTTGCACCTCAGCCCCTCATCACCGCTGCCAACCACCGCACCTAACTACCGGATTAGAGTCGTTACGCACGATCAACTCCAGTTAGTACCTGTCCTTTTTCGATTTTTCTCGAATTGGGACGGGAATAGTAGAAATAATTGTATCTGTGTGTGTGTTTGGAGTTTTCGCTTCCTGTTTGATTGTGGCCTGTATCTGATTCTTGATTTCAATTTTGATTATGTTAGTTTGTGATTTTTCTTGTAATTGTTATCTTTCTTGCGGATTAACGGGTGCTATGCTTTGCACATGCATTTATAATATTGAATTGAAACAATTCTACTGTTGTTTTGTTTTTAATCAATAGCGTAATTGATATCTGAGTACATCGGCTTCGATTGATTGAGTGAATGATACGTGCTTATATTTGATATTCATACTAGCTTATCTAGCTGACTGGTTTTGCAAATTGGGAGTTCCTAAAAACATACATGTGTTACAACTTGCAACCACAGAAGGCTGAATGTAGGATATCATTTCACTTTCACTTCTTCATATCCGTATATTTTATACTGCCTTAGTGGAACTTTTACGCAATAAGGTTGTCATGCCGATCATGTATAAGCTGGAGTGTGTGACATGACCCCAAGAGGTTATCTTAAAGCCAATCCTTTGCAGTATTATTGCTGGCATTAGCTTGAGGTCACAACTAGATTGTATAATTGTCTTGGCTGGTCAATCCACCGACTCAATGTATTTTGATTTATTAAAAATGAAACTATGAGATGTGTCCAGTTGGTAGCTTGCCTAGTTTGCGTGCTGAGTTATGGATCTTTCTACGTATACGTGTTGTCATTTCAAACCTTTCTCCGAACAGCCTGTGTCGCTTAATTCTCTGCTTGTTATTTTGAACTTCTAAAATCTCCATATTTTACAGAAACTTTTTAACTGATGTGGCTATGCTAGGAATTTTAATTTGAGGGATTTGGGATGTCGTTGAATGTCTGAATAGATTTTTAAAGAGTGAAACAGTTTGCTGTCAAAAAAAAAAAAAAACATACCCAACAATTGCTTTTATAAATTCTCTTGATAAATAAAGCATCTGATATCAACCAATTATAGGATTTGGTACTTTTCCTCCTAAAACCCCGAATATTATGCTTGTCAGTATGTTTACAAGCTTTTCTGATATTGGTAAAAGATTGAATCTGGAACTTGCACCCATATATTGGTTAATTCCTGCCTCCCTATGTACCTTGGCTTGCTTCCTTGTAATTTGTGCGTAAACTATTAGGATACTGCACTTAAGAACCTGATGATGAATGTAGTCAGTAGGCAGATCAATCAATATCTATTCCACAAGTGGAGTGTATTATGTGAACTGGCTATACTTTACTTGTTATGAAGATAGCCAGAGACTTGGAAGGACATGAATATGAATTTCAAATGTGATGTAGTTGGGCTATGTTCTACTAGTTATATTGGTTCATGTTATCGTTAACTGGTTTTTTGGTTGAGTAGTCGGCCTGTTACTTGGTGTTTAATTTATCTACACGCGCATACTAGCTTTAGGTTATGAATTAATTCCAACCTGAGCATGAATCTAGATACTGTGTCGACCTAGAGTATATTTGGTTAGCCTCATATGATTATGTGGAATTATATTCTTAAGCGTCTTTGTCCCTGGTAATTATTGCTACTTGTTTATGATTGTTGTTGGGGGGGGGGGATTTTTACGGGCATCTTAAAATTATTTTTGCGTAAAAGTAAACAGTATTGTCCATTTATCAGGATTACGAAGTTGCGTAGCTTACAAGATCAAACAAGGTGAGCGATTACTGGCTTTCGGCATCCGGCCCTGGGAAAGTTGTTACCGTTCATTTCTTTAGATTCCTGTACCTGTTCTTGTTTATGTGCATGTCTGCCTAACTCTGACTGTGGCTACCCGACGACGACCAACCGACTACGACCCGATTACTAATTACGATTACTGACTGTACAACTGTCGATGCCTTGTATTTAGAGATACCTGACATGTATTTAGAGATACCTGATTTGTATTGACCTGATATTTTATTAATCCCATTACCTACTGATATTTCATCCTGATTCTGTCCTGTTGATCCTCATGAACTGCATTGCACGAAAACTAATTTTTGAAAAGCAACCACACACTGTTTTGGAAAATTTTGGGAAACCGTCCTGGTCTACGTTGTCGACATACTGTTACTGTTACTGTTGTAAAGCGGCCTGCAGCGCTATCTTTTCGGGCAACCCTGACTGTACAGCCATTCAAACGGTCTGGATTTTGGAGTTGTGATGGGCTGTGACCATCATAAAAGAAATTCCCCCTCGCGGTCACACCGCTACTGTTGAGACCGATACTTGATCAGTTCGGTCTAGCCGAAGACAATTACTGTCTAGTACTGTAAATCTGGCACCATTCATGTGCTATGATCCTGACTGACTGATACCGGTTTCCCCACTGTTTAAAAACTGCCTGATTAACGTGTTGTGTTGGTTTGCTATACTGTTGCATTCACGCATTTTCATGCATGCCTAATTATCCTCACTGAGTCTTTATGACTGACACTCTCCTTGTTTCAATAATGATTTCCTAGGTTTAGAGCCCGAAGAAAGGTCGGGGTAGATAGACAGACAGACGGACTAGGACTTGTTTCCGCTGCTGATCTCGTAGTTGTGTGTTGTAATTTCTGAATTATGAATTATATTTGGGGCTTGTAATAACTATTACTTTGATATTTTTATGTATTTGGATGTTCGGCACAATCCTTGACGTCCGGACCAGACCGGGGCCTTACAGTATATGTTTATAAAAGGCGTAAACTGAGGAAGGAAAGCAAGTGATGGAAACAACACAAGCTAAAAAGGAGTTGCCAGAGACCTCAAGGTCTCTGAAGAACAAATTGCTGAGCCTTCTTCATCGAAGGTTTGCTACAACTCTTCAGAAAAATGACAATTTTATATTTTCACTTGCTCTTTCTTAATTTTACATTGTTTACTTTCTTAGGCTCAAGAAGAAGTACTAGCGCCAGAAGGAAATCTTGCGACTCCTTCTGAGCCAATGGATATAGATGAAGCTCTCCCAGCTTCACCAAATGAGAATGTTCCAGAGACTGCACAAGTCTCTGAACAAGTTATTTATGAGCCTCCTCATCCGAAGGTAAGTGAAATCTCAGATAACAACAAGTGTTTGTAAAAACATAATTCTTTGATCAATCCATTTAATGTATAGATTTTGTATTCTCAGGTTCAAGTTGAAAGAGTAGTTGCTGAGGAACAGACTACCGTGTCTCACCTTCGCAATGAAGTATCTGAGGCTGCCAATCCTATGGTAGACCCTTCTGAGCCTGCAGTTGAAACTCAGGTAATTCAGAAATTGAATTCATCTTTCAAATCCAGATATCTTTAAAGTCTTTGAAATTACAAGACTTCTTTCTCTTTTAGGCTTTGAGCATCATACCATAAAGTTCTGCATCTACTTTTGATGAGGTGCACAAGTTCTTCAGGGAAAAGACTATCAAGAAACATCTCCATCTGTTAATTTTTTGGCAAAAGCTCATAAGGGCTATTCATTCTGACTTAGCCAGTTTGATAAACAATCAGGCCAGAAGGGAAAGGTCCTTGAATCTGGAAATGTACATCCATGCCACCTATTCTATAAAGGACTACAATTTTACTGCAGTGATGCATGAAGGATTCTCTGAGGAGATAGTACTAATGCTTGAAAAAGAATTCTTGGATGCGGATGAAGAGACTAAGAGGCGGATGGATTACAAGCCTATCTTGCCGAAGAGCATGAGTGTCTACCCTTCTGAATAGGAGGAAGTTAATGGGCAAGTCAGGATGTTGCCAACAGTGATCAACTTAGGTTCTGATGATGAAGAGGAGATTGATGAGAATGATTTCGAGGAACCTCCCTCCAAACATCCAACCAAGATGGATGAGAGTGACAATGATGATGATGATGAGGCTCCCACTCCAGAAGCTGGTGGAATTGCTCAGTCTAGAGAAGTATCTAGTGTAGGACTTCCATCTGCACATAAAGTGTCTACACCCCCACCATCTTCAAAATCACCAACGCACACCTCTCAACAACAATATGATGAAGAAGAAACAGCAAAGATTGATGTATGGGAAGCAGAGGCTTGAACTTCTAAGCTGAAGAAGTTGTTGGAGAGAGAAGCTCATGATCAGTTAGAGCTTGATGACTTGATTGCTCAGAATGATGCCAAAATCCAGAAACTGGAGGCACTGAAAAAGAAGGAAACGGAACTCCTTGGTGAGAAACTCAAACTAAAGCATTCATTGGAATCTTCCATGGTTCAACTTGAATCCTTGGTAGAAGATAAGCAAGATGCTGAGGCTACATTGCAATTAACCGGACCATCATAGGACAAAGGGAAGAAAATTGTAATTGATGCCCTTGAAGCTGAGTCCTTAGATGATGATTGGTTTGATGAAGATGGTATTGACCATCTTGCTGGAATGGATGAGGAAGATAGACAAATGAAATCCTGAACATATGGTTGTGTCCCACCTAAAGAGAAAGGTGATTGCACCTAAGGCCTTTGACAAAGCACCCAAGGATAATACTGTTTTTTAGAACAAGTTCATAGTATTGAAGAATTTGAAGAATAAATTATTTGAACAAAACAACCTTGCTTTAGCCACCATCCCTCCATAATATAAAGCTTTTGATGAGCTGATGACCAGAAGGACAACATCTCTCATGAATGCACAAAAATATCTTGGAATGCAAACAAAAGATGATTTAGAGACAGCTCAGAAAGCTTTGATGGAATCTAGTTATGTTGCTGGGAAAGTACATAAGATGTATGAGCCACTAGAGAAGATCTCCAAGAGAGAACATCTACTACTTGGTCAGTTTGAGTCACTTCACTATGAAGTTCAAACGCTGGTACAAGGCCAGAATGTATTGAGTGCACACTTTGACTCATTACAAGAAGCTTACGTGAATTTGACTTAGACTACAATGATTAAGGGGGGAGGATAAAGAAGAGATTCAGGCAAGAGGAAGCAGCCTGCAGAAAAAACTCTAACCATCATAGAACCTCCCTCCTATTCAAGTCTACCACCACCACCACGGACTAGTTCCTGTGCTACACAGAAAAATCCAAAGGGAACAAAATCCCCGAGGAAATGTGATAAATCTTCTAAAGAATAAGAAGAAGGTGAGATGAAGAAGTGTTGGTCTAGATAACGACAAAGGAAAAGACTAGGGGGGGGGGGGGGGAATAGTTTTTTCAAACTTTTATAGAGAAATTGTCTTTCTCATAAACTGGGAAATTTCTGATACTTCGATTCAGAGAGCCGAAGACTTAAGCAATATATAAATGTGATTGTGCTATGCAATAATAATGTGTGTGTGTGTGTGTGATGTTGGAACGTAAGTACAGTAAAGTAAATAATACTGCAGCTTATAGTGGTATCTGAAGGTGGCGTCATCCTCCAACTAATCCACTCGGTCTTTCTGAGACCTGGAATTCACTAGAACAAATAATTGAGTTCACCTTATAATAAATCCTATTCTAAGATTCCTACAAACAAATGGATCCCAACCAAATGTCCCCCCTGAATTTTTCCCTAGCTCCACAAGCCAAGTACTTCCTGTACTCAAGATAACTTTGGAGCTTTTCCTTGATTTCCCAAAACAAGTACTTCTTGTACTCAACGTCTTGACGGTGTTGGTTATAAGTTCATTTTCAGGTAAGCTTCTCTTATAACTTTTCAGCTATGTTTACAGAGAGCTTGAAGGGATGACACTACTTGATATACTTGTTTAGTATATGGTAGGTTCTTCTTACTGACCTAAGTAATTGGTATCCGTTCTAGAGAATGGCTTCAGAAAGGGTATCCGAAAGTTCAACTCTTTCACGAATAACAATCTCTTGTTATAGGTTCAGGACACTTAGAACTACTAGTGATTTCTTCGAGCTTATTAGTCGCAACAGTAAGCTTGGAGAATGGTAGTATGAATGCTGGAGATAATACTTGCTTGATAGTTGATATGAGCGTAGTTCGTGTGTGAATTTCTCAACTTCTAAGTGGTGAGATTTTTAGAAGAATTTGAGAGTCGTTTGAATAGTATCAGTTAGACCTTCTCAAAATTCAATCCGTTGATATCTTGAAATGAGTACTCAGAAGTCCCTTTCTCATTTTTTAGAGAGGACTATGCATCTATCGACTTTTCAGTCGGTGTATTTAATGCACTGTACTATTTTTTGCCCTGTAGTCTCAATGGAAACATGAGGCTTTCTGAAAGCTAGCATGCTTCTGAACTCAATGATGTCATATGGTTAGAGACTTGTAATATGCAATATTTGCACTATACAATATGCTTTCTTGACATTGTCTATCTGAGGAGACTAACCCTTATGTCTTCATAAACTTGTGCAATCTTGAGTCTTCAAATCTTCGATTAAAATAAATTGCTAGGATCCTTCTTCATGAAATTCTTCGAAATATAATATTACATTCAGATACCTTATCCTATTACAAGTTTACTAGACTAACATACTAAGTGATTTCCTCTTTTACAATGTTCAAATGAACCAATAGTACTAGTCACCTTTTTGTACTAAAGATAAGTCATATGGTGATTGATAAAAAAAACTAATAGATATTCCTAATAAATTTTACCTTTTTTGATCAGTCAACCATGACTATCTTGAAGTCCTATTACAAACATAGAAGTGAAAACAATCCACCACTTAATCATTTCAAATGATATTCAATCAGTTAAGTTATTTGCAAAAAGTAAATATCAACCAAATCACAACGAGTGATCTTTGCTAACAAGTTATCTTCTTATAAATGATTTATGAGAGTATGATCTTCAGAAAGAACTATTACAGAGCATAAGATAACTTTTACAAATGTATTATAAAGAAATACAATCAGCAAAATTACAAAAACTACTAAGTAAATTAGGACAACAGGAGAAATCAAGCTCCAAGTAAGACATCCTAAATACTAGTCTTCAAGTCTTCAAAAATAACTTAGGTTCAAAAACCTCAAGTTCTTCAGCATTCTCTCTGGATAAATGGGTGTCAACCCTCCTGCAGTCTTCAACATATTCATAGAGTAACCTTCTAACAGTTAGTTCTGTCTTTCTTGATAGTCCACAAACTTCTTGATAAGTTTTTGTAGGGTGTTTGTTATTGTGAACAAAGTGCTTGACCCAAAGGTATATACCCCATACCCATGCATGGTTTACCTTCAGCAGTGACAACTGATGATACTTGTAAATCTCCTCCAAGTATGCAATGCATCCAGGTACTGTTCCTTTGTCATGTAAAATGACTCATAAGGTTCAACTCCTAGTTTGTTCTGTTTGATGAGAGTACCAAACAACTTCCAGGTCTTGTATATCTCATCAGGCTTGGGATAAGGATAGGAAAAATTCAATGGCTTCTTCATAGCCCCAGTCCTTATATAAACCTCATAATCAAGCCATCTCGTATTGTTTGCTAGATTTAGCAGTGTGGGCTTGTGGGTTCTTCATGCCATCATCTGATTGCAAATTAGTTCTGGAAACTTCATGTTCAGTAGCAAATGTTGTAGCTCAAGAATACAGTAACCATTCTGGAGTTGTATGCATCTGTAGGTTGATTGGTTGTCATCAGTTTTTGACATACTCAATCTGGATAGCAATTGGTCTTTCTTGTTCTTTCTCTTGAACTCTACCAAACTGTAAGTCCCTGCACCTCTTTCAGTTCAGTTTTTTCTCCAGTTCTTCTTTTTTTTTCTGGGGGTTGTGCTGGAAGATCCACCTTGGATCGACTTGGTATTACCAGAAGGAGTTCTGGCATTGATTGATTTAACAACCAGTGGTGGTTCAGGAAGGCTACCCACTTTCCTTCTCTTCTGAAGTGGATCATCATCTATATCAGTATCTTCATCATCATTGAAATTTCTAATTGGAGACTTACAGGTTTCCTGACCTTGGAACTCTCCTTCTTAGTTCTCTTCTTCTTGTTTAAAAGGCTTCTTTCCTTAAGCTATAACAAGGGCCTTGGAACCTCTAGTTACTATACTATTAAGTCTTGTTGATGTTCTAACTCTGGTTTCTGGAACCACGAGTTCTTCATAAGGTATGTCCATTTCTGGAACTTAACTTGTGGAGGGAGGTAGTTATTTTCTCTTCCTACCTCTGCTTTTCTAGGCAGGTTGATTCACTTCCCCCATAGTCATGAGTTACTGATTCAAACTAACGTGTGAGTGAGATAGTACTCGAAGTTCTCCGGTAAATTGTAGTGAACTTGTACGAGCTTCTGGACACCAATTCTGAGCTCTTGATTCTCTTTAAGGAGTAACTGCTACTTATGGTTCAGCTCTTCTAGTGGACGAGAGATATCCTCTACTTTCTGAGTAGCATAGTATGCTTCCTCAAGTGACTTGTTGGAGATGAGCAACGCTAATGGCTCTATGTAGCAATAGCTTAGCTATAGACTTAAGGTCAGATGATACAGATGAGAGTACTTGGGAATCTTTAGCAACTAGCTTAGATCGCAACTTTGCAAACACAGTACTCCTTCCGAGGAATTTACCATCTCTGGAAGTAATGGCAGGTGAGGAAAAGATATGTGGAGAAATAAATTCCCTCTTGTAATGGGAGAAAATAATTGCATCCTCTTCTGGAGCTATATCCTGTGTCTCATCATCAACAGTGCTCACATAGATGTGATCATTCTGATCAATGTTGTCGAACCCAACAACCATTTTGCTTTACCCTTGGCGCTGTCTTTCTATGATGATGGTATTAATAACCTCTCTGATGCAGCCTTAGCATCATGCTATGTATCGTATCTCACCAGAGCGTCGAACTCTGCAGCCGTGGCGTCGATATCTCTCTTAAGTTGTTTCTTTTCAGCAAGGAGTGTCTTATCCTTGGCATTCTTTCCCTCAATTATCAGCAAATGGGCTTCTTAGCTTCTATCAGAGATCGGTTCTCTTGTCTGGGCTTATTTTCTTCTTCCAAAATTTTTTTGAGTCTTACAACTCTAGATTCAACATCCTTAAGTTCTTCAGAAGGGTCGACTTGTTGATTTTGATCATTGGAGTTCTGTTTGTTTTGTTGGTCACCTGGAGGTGGTGATTTCTGTGATGATGTTGGGTCTCTCTGAGTAGAGTCTAGAGCAGGTGAAGTCCCTGTTCCGGCATTTCGTTGTGCCATCCACCCGTCGCTGGTGAAGGACTATCATCATCTTCATCATCAGATTGATTGTTATTATCAATGCCTTCTGGATGTTCATATTAGGTATCCATGTCATTCTCATCAGTTTCTTCCTCTTCATCTAACACCAGGTTGATTACCGTAGGAAGCGTAATCCTTTGCCCGTTTACTTCCTCTTGTTCAGAGGGATAAACTCTGAGTATTTGGGGCAATGCAGGGTCTAGAGCCATCTGCCTTCTGGTCTCTTCATTTGCAGCATTTAAGGCATCCATCAGCTTTCTCCCAACATTATATGCGAAATCGTTATGCGTCAACGTATGATGAGAGTAATCCTCTATGGGAACCATAGCATGAACGTAGTTTTCCAGATCGAAGGATCTTGCCCTCCTCTCTTTATGGTCAATCACATTGGCAAGCTCTATCAAGTCAGCTTTTTTGAGCTTTTGTCACAGCCTAAAACATTTGGCATGTCTCTTCATGGTGACTGTCTGGAAAATATTCAGTAGATAAAGTGGGGCTTCCACGTCGATCACTAGTATCACTTGAGCCTGAAGAAAGGTTTCAAGTTAGTTTTATTCAAACTTACTTGTGGTTATCTGAGAATAGAGAAGTCTACGTATTTCTGAGCATACATGTGTATCAACACTAGGTTCATTTACTTCGATCTCTGAAGCAATGGGTGCTTCAAATATCGTGCTGAGAGGAGTGGCAACTTCCTCTTCAACCAGTCTAACTGCTTAAGACTGAGAATTAAAATCAAGTTTAATGGTTAGAAATATTCTACAAAAGGGTGTTGGAAAGATGTGTAATTCTGAGAGTTTCACTAACTTCCAAGTTAGGAAGCTCAAAATCAATTCTTTCAGAAATCGGAGTGGTCTCTGGAAACCTTTCTGGAGATTTAGCCATTTCGGCTATGTCTATTTCCATAGGTGTTGTGGAGGTCCCAACAGTGTCCCCAGTCACTTTTTCTTTAGAATGAACCTATTCGAAGAAGCAAAATATTTGATTAAGCAAATTGTTTTTCACAAGTTATTCATTGAGAAAATGATTCTTGTTTTACATACCTCCACAATGGAAGGCACAGAAACAATTTCTTCAGAAGGTTTTTTAACCGCTGGAATTTCTTGTGCTTGTGGTGTTTCCACCACTTCAACAACTTTCTTAGTTGAAACCTGTATAGAGACGATATGAAGTTAGAAACACACAATAATTTTGATAAGTACAAAATTATTTCTTTTCAGAGACAATTGACTACCTGGTGCACATACTCTTGTTCTTGTGGTGCAGAGGTTGAAGGAACCTCTTCTCATTCAGAGGGGTAGGCACAATATCTACCCCCCACGCACACCCCCCCGCGTTGTGATGTCTCCATGACAGCATGTAACAAAGGAAGTTTATGAGTAACAAGTTTAACATTATTCAAATATTTCACAAGTTAGATATAGACTACTCTTGTTATATGTGTTTCTTCAGGCAGTGTGGCTTCCATAACATGGCTTGAAGTTTCTGGTACTTTTGGCCTTTCCTCTACTTGATCATTTTGAGTGCCCGTCTCAGTTTAATCTTTCTCAGAAGGTTGAGGAACCTGCTTAGATGCAGCAATTTCTTCAGCAATCAAGTCTGCTGGCAACTTGAATGTGGAAGCGATGTCAGAATCTTCCATCATTCATTCATCCACCGCGAAGCCTTCATCTGCCTGTTGGGGTGTGACATCTTTAACTGACTTCTCTGGGATTGTATCTTCTACAACCATAGCTTTCTTGGTCAATGAAGCTGAGCTTGAGGATCCACCATGAGTCTCTATCCGTGATCTTTTAAGTACCATTTGGAGTGGCACATCATCCTCTGAGTCTACATTAATGTCTGGGACAGACTAATCAATTTCATTGAGCTCATTCACAGGCAGCTTTGGCATTTTGCCTAAGGTCAAGGATCTCCTTTCTAACATGGAGTCCTTTTGGACTGGAAGGGGTTGTTGGGCTTCAACAACTTGTGTTGTCCTATCTGGCTGAGGAGTGTCATCAATGATAGTGTCCTTTCTTTGCCCTAGGTTTATTGGTCCTTGGTTTCTTTGCAATTTCGACTTCAACTTGAATCACTTCAGATACCCCTTTTCCCTGATGAACCAACTCATCTTTGGCAACTTTTTTCAAGGCTTCCACATGAGCATGTCGTTACATTGTGTTGGTCACCGGGATGTCCATGTGCTCTCTGAGCACAACTCCACATTTCTCTAAAATGTAGCAAATTTTCAGGCCATAGTGCATGTTAGACTTGGTCTCAGCACGACCTTTAACAACTTTGGTTCAAAATCATTGACCCTGTTCGCAAACTTCACGAAGAGATACCCCAATTGAAGAGGTTATCTTTGTCATTCAGCTCTTTCTGGAGAATGACCATTATCATCCATCTCTCCAGACTGATCTAGTCAATCCCTCATTTGTTGCCATCCAATCATCTGTGAAGGATGCTAGCCAACCCATTTCAGTGTTCAAAGAGGTGTCTTGTTTTGATGTCTCCCTGAATGAAAGAATAGGGGCAGTCCTCAATCTTGTCATTTGTTGCTTTTTAAAGGACTCTGACACTTGTGTTCGGAGCCTTGTCTCTCGTGTTTATCTCATGTGTTGTCCCACGATTCTTGAGACGGAAGATCTTGCAGAAAGAGTCACAATCAAGATGTATTTCTACACCTTGAACCTTGGATTTTATGAACGATTCTTCAATGCAGTTCGCAATCCTTGTGTAGACATAGGGAGAGTAGTAAAACTCCAAGACATCAACTGGAGACAATCCATTAGATGCAACTCAGAGAAACTTCTTTATGTGAGCCTTGGATAGCATCTTCGCAACCAAGTTTCTGCCTTGTGTGGAAGAGATAGCCACATTCAGGTATTTCTCAACCATATGTGCTCCCAGTTCATTTTAAGGCTGGAGGCCCAGTCCTCTGGGTGAAATCACCCAGAAAGCGTTTATTCAACACTTGCAATGACTTTTCTCCTTACTTTTCAGCAGAAGAAGCGATCGCAACAACGTTCTTGGATGAGGTCTTTCTGGGTGCCATCTCTTTATATAGAGTACTGGGAGTAAGATTAGAGATAAAGTTCATGAATTCGAGAGAATTTAGTCTGTCTTTTCACAATACTAAACATAAAACAGATGATTAACATAAGGATTTGCAGAAAACTTAGATAGTTTTTGTTGTTTTGATGCAAGTGAAAATTTCGGATTTGGTAAAAGTGTTTGTCTCTTACTAAAATCCTTTATATATAGCAGGATAGAATTACATAGATACAACATACATATAGAAATTCGTATGTGTATATGTGTACATTGCATCAACGTAGTATACGTTTCTTGCCGAGATTTTGTGACGACCCGGTTAATCGAAACCGGTTGAGATCCGATTTTATGCGCGTCATTAGAAAAATAAATAAATATATATATA
>JAYMSP010003929.1:0-17942 GCA_036897095.1 Plantago elongata
TCAGTGTAAGAAGCTCTTTGTCATTTTACTGGATGAGAGTGGTGGTGACACTGAGAGGATGGAGTTTCAGGATGATTCAGAGACTGATTGTGTTGTATCATTGCATACATTGAAGGGACAACCTCCAGCTGAGACTATTAAACTGGTAGGGAAGGTTAAGAACAATGATGTAGTGATTCTGGTGGATTCAGGAAGTACACATAGTTTTTTAATCCAAGTGCTGTCAAGAGGATTAATTGTGAGGTTGAAGTCACTAATCCATTACAAGTCACTGTAGCAGGTGGTGGTAGGATTCAGTGTGATGCTAGGTGCCCAAACTTTGAATGGGATATGGCTGGACAGTTATTCTCCACTAACATGAGAATACTGCCATTAGGAGGTTATGATATGGTGTTAGGGGTTGATATTATGAGAAGGTTGGGCACAGTGACACTTGACTATGAATCACCATCCATTACATTCCAGGTCAGGGGTAAACCACACATGGTACCTGGTATGCAATTTGAGGTTTCAGTGAAACTCATGAATGGGAATAAGTTGCATAGCTTGTTCCATAAGAAGAATTAGATAGTGTTCAGCTGTTTCTGTATGGTGAGTTCTGCAGAAGTTGGGAAAGAGCAGCAGGTACAGGACAATGAATTTGAGGAATTATTGCAGCAGTATTCAGACATTCTTGCTGCACCTAAAACTCTACCTCCAATGAGGAACTGTAATCATGAGATTAAGTTGAAGCCAGGGGTTGAACCATTTAAACAAACCCCAGCTTACAGGTATCCTTACATACAAAGGCAAGGCAAGAGGTAGAGAAGCTAGTAAAGGAAATGCTGGAAATGGGGGTTATACAACCCAGTCATAGTCCATTTTCAAGTCCTGTTTTATTGGTGAAGAAGAAGGATGGAACTTGGAGGTTTTGTGTTGACTACCGGAAGCTTAACTCTCTCACTATCAAGGATAATTATCCCATTCCATTGATAGATGATCTGCTTGATGAATTGCAAGGGGCAACCATATTCTCAAAAGTAGACTTGAGAGCTGGTTACCACAAGTAAGGATGGCACCTACAGACATTGAGAAGACTGCCTTTGTCACTGCAACTGGACTCTATGAATTTACAGTCATGCCATTTGGCCTGACTAATGCACTTGCTACCTTTCAAAATATGATGACTGAGATATTCAAGCAGTTTCTGGGAAGATGTGTACTTGTCTTCTCTGATGATATATTGATTTACAGAAGGCTAAGCATAAAGAGGATCTGCAGCAGGTGTTTGAGTTGCTCAGGAAGCACACAAAGTGTGCTTTGGTGTTCCTAATGTGGAGTATTTAGGGCACATTATCAGCAGGGAAGGAGTTGCTGTAGATCCAAACAAAGTCAAATGTATTAGGGAATGGCCTATCCCTACTACATTAAAGGCACTGAGAGGGTTTCTGGGCATGATGGGATACTACAGAAAGTTTTGTGCTAACTATGGTGCAAAAGCTAAACCACTTACAGAACTTACCAAGAAAGGCATGTTTAAGTGGAATGCAGAAGCTCAGACTGCATTTGAGTTACTGAAGGATATGATGTGTACAGTTCCAGTGTTGCAGTTACCTGATTTCAATAAAAATTTTGATCTTGAGACTGATGCATGCTATTGTGTGTTGGGTGCTGTGTTGATGCAAGACAATCATCCATTAGCCTTTGTCAGTAAAGCTCTAGGTCCAAAGAATCTTGGATTATCTATATATCAGAAAGAATTTCTTGCCATTCTATTGGAAGTGGAAACATGGAGGGCATACTTATTGCACGCTCCTTTTATCATCAGAACTGATCAGAGGAGTCTGAAGTTTCTGGTGGATCACAAAATATCTACTCCAGTGCAACACAAGTATATGACTAAGTTGCTTGGATTGGAGTATACTATTGAGTATAAATAAGGCCCTGAGAATAAGGTTGCTGATGCCTTATCCAGAAGAGATATAGTTGAGCAGGAGGCTGAGTATTATGCTCTTACATCTACTCGACCTGTATGGGTTCAGGAATTGGTGAAAAGTTATGAGGGTGATGAAAATGTTGCAGAGTTGGTTTTGTTAAAAACCACTGAACCCTACAGTATGAGTTACTTCCCCAGGCAAGGGGAGTTGATTAAATACAAAGGGAAATTGTATGTTGGCTTGAGTGATGCACTCAGAAGGTCTATTGTTACATCAATGCATGAGGGAGTGGATGGTGGGCATTCTAGTGTGTTAGCTACTCTGCATAGAGTCAATAGTATCTTTTATTGGCCTGGTATGAGAGCTACAGTACAAGAAGTGGTGGAAGAATGTACAGTGTGTCAAGCTGCAGCCCTTGCCTGTGCCAGAGCAAGCTTGGCAACATATTACTATGGACTTTATTGAGAAATTGCCAAAATCTGGGGGCATGGACACTATTCTAGTGGTGGTGGATAGGTTCAGCAAATTTTCTCATTTCATTTCCATGAGCCATCCATTTTCAGCACTACAGGTGGCACTAAGTATTTCTGGATAATGTGTGTAAGTTTCATGGCTTACTAGTTAGTATAGTCAGTGACAGGGACAAGGTGTTTACTAGTGCCTTATGGAAGGAGCTATTCAGGTTGCTAGGTGTTGTTGCACATTCGTTTAGCACTGCATACCACCCACAAACTGATGGACAGACTGAAAGGGTTAATCAGTGCTTGGAAGGATATCTCAGGTGTATGTGTGGTCAGGCACCTAATAAATGGAAGCAGTGGTTAAGTATGGCTCAATGGTGGTATAATAGCTCATTTCATTCAGCTATTCAGATGAGTCCTTTCCAGGCTCTCTTTGGTTATGCACCACCTTCTATATCTATGGGAGCTATAGGAGAGGTATGCGTGACTGGAGCTGAGAACTTACTCAATCAAAGGGAAGAGATTCTCAATAAAGTCAGACATAACTTGGAGTTGTCTAAACAGAGAATGAAAGTGCTAGCTGACAAGCACATAAGTGAAAGAGTATGGTGGGAGACTGGGTTTATCTCAAGGTCAGGCCTTATAGGCAATTCTCTGTAAGAGGCAGCCATGTGTGGAAACTAAGTCCCAAGTATGCAGGGCCATTTCAAGTGCTGGAGAAGATAGGAGAAGTGGCCTACAAGCTGGCATTACCAACTACTAGCAAGCTGCACCCTGTATTTCATGTTTCTCTGCTCAAGAAACATGCAGGTCCTATTCATTCGGTTTCTTCCACACTACCTACTATGGATGAAGATGCAGCTATTGTTTTGGTTCCGGTCAAGATATTGGCTAGAAGGATGGTGAAGAGAAACAATGCAGCATAGGACAGGTTCTGGTGCAATGGGAGCATTTACCCATGGAAGACGCAACCTAGGAAGACTATGCAGTGCTGAAGCAGAAATTTCCTAACTTGGATGCTTGTGGACAAGCACATTTTGAAGGAGGAAGGAATGTCACAGGAGCTGGAAGTTCAATTCTCAGCCTTGTTATGAAATTTGTCAAATAGAGTAATAAGCGTGTTTGCTTATTACGTTTTATAATCTGCGTTTCTTTTAATACAAATAAAGGGCTCAGATGTTGCCACGTCGTGTGTGATCCTACGGTGGCTGCTTCCATAGTTCGTTAAGGCTGTTTAATGGACTATAAGTACTATTCTCGGCCGATTGTGCCATCTTATCGATAATCATTTGAGTAAATTGTAGCCACTAGCATAATTCTCTCTCTAGACAGTTAGTTAGTGATCGTCGTTCGTAACAGCTTCATGTTTATGTACTTAGGTAGAAATTTGGTACTTGCCTTGTATCCTGCTAACGTAGGCAGAGTATTAATCAAGTTTTCCGTTATTATTCGAAATCAATCGTTTCTTTTCAACAGCAAAAGAGATTGAAAAACTAGTAATTGACTGGTTAAGGATGAGATATAGTTTCACATTGTTTGAATATGATTACTGCTGTTTAGGCTCAACTCGAGTTTTTGTTATTTTTCTGAAAATTAGCAGCTGATTCTTTGGAAAGTTTGAACATATAACTATTGTTTTCTTCAATGATAATATGTGCGTGACTCATGACCTTGTAAACTGTAAAGGTAGGATGTTTGGTGTAGTATATTTGTAGATAATGTCGCTCCACACTGAGCTTCAATACGGATCTTTTACTTGATGACTAATGTATTGCAGGAGATGCTGGCTCAAGAGAAATCAAACGCATCCAGCTCTTTTCATGAGGAAGTAGATTTTGATGAATTGATGGATGTGAGTTAAAGATACATTTCTACTATGGTTTGATGTTAATGAAATGCTTATTGTATACTATATACTTATCTCCTGCACCTAGGACCCGGAGCTGGAAAAATTGCATGCTGACAGGATTGCAGCACTGAAGGTCTGTTATTTGTCACTCATATGTGTTTCAGGTTATCCATGTAAAGGTTGATAAATACACATAATCATAATACATTACATCTCCTGGAATCACTTACAGAAAGAAGCTGAGAAGCGGCAGCAATTGAAAACCCAAGGTCACGGGGAGTACAGAGATGTTACTGAACCAGACTTCTTGGGAGAAGTTACTGGCAGCGATAAAGTGATTTGCCATTTTTACCATCGAGAGTTCTATCGTTGCAAGTAAGGACACTATCAAACCTGTAATTTGTACTTTAATTATGTAGAGGGTTGGATTAGGAAGTGCAATAGCTAGAAATATTTAATCCTTTGACAAATATGTGCCTTTTCCTATCACAAACAACTCCTAATTACTTGTAACTTGTGGTGGTGAATTCATAGGATTATGGATAAACATTTGAAGACCCTTGCTCCAAGACATTTGAAGACCAAATTCATTAAATTGGATGCTGAGGTCAGTTTAAAGAGCCAGTGTGCTCTGCATATATGATTAATTCATCATGTGGCTGTATATGGATTATATTTCATTAAAAAATGTACGTTTAGAAAGGATATTCCGATATTGATTTACTTTCTTTGATTTTTTTTTTCAGAATGCTCCTTTCTTTGTTACTAAGCTAGGTATCAAAACATTGCCTTGTGTCATACTTTTCAGGTTAGATCCATTTCTTTATTTCTTTCCAGCACCTGCTTTTTTATTATTGCATTTACTGATATTTAGTTGGTTCATTTTATCACATGAGTGATGCCATAAGCAGATAGATGCAAATTTCCAGTTGCATTGCATTTTGGTTTCACATTGGTTATTATTGATTTATTTTCAAACTTACTTTTCTTATCCTGATAAACCATTGACTAATAGAGTTGTGGTCCTAAATCTCGATCATCCTTTCACAGTCTTAGTTCTGCAATATATCAATTTTGTCATCTTTTTTTACCAATACTTCATATCATTATACAATTGTTATTGTTTTTGCTATGTTTTATTTGGCCATTTCAGTTGCTTTTCAAATTTAGGATGTAAAGATATTTTATTTCATCCTACTAATACTCTAGGAGTGTCATAAGAATTTCTCATGCATTTCTACTGTATCATTTAATGTTGTAATGCCATTGCTCTGTCAAAATTAAAGGGAGTAGATATGATCAGTTTTTTGTCATTATCCATTTTAAACTTGATGGCTTTAGTACTATACTTTAATCTAGAATCAAATCTGTACAGTCACGGATCATTGTGTAGAGGATGCAGTTATTAATTAATCTTGCCATTCTTGTATCTGGGATCTTAAGGAAATGTGAAGGTTGCAGACTTGCAATAGAATATCAGTTAGCTTTTCCTGTGTGAAGTCTTTTTGTAGTTACAAAATTTGCCTTGAGGGGTAACAATTTGCTTTCTTGTAAATGATTCTGCGGGTTCTAGTTTTTCATATCAGGTTTGCCGTTTGCATTTATTATAATCTCTTGGGATTGCATTTTCTATAGAACATCACCTTTATAACATTTGAAAGATTTGTCTCTCTATCTAGGCAAGGAGTGGCATCCGATAGGCTCGTTGGATTTCAAGATTTGGGAGGTAAAGATGATTTTACCACAAAGACCCTCGAGGCTCTCCTACTGAAGAAAGGTAAATGCACTTTAGCTATTAAAAAAAACCTATCTTGTACCTTAAGACCTAAGTAATCCCTTTGTAATTTCTAAACTGTTATGTTTCAGGTGCGATTGAGGAAACTAAACGGGAAGAAGATTATGATGATCGTGAAGATTTACGAAGGACAGTTAGGTCATCTGCTTATGACTCTGATTCGGACTGAGGCATACTGAGTGACTCGATATTGTTTCCAACCATAAACCCTCCATGTGCCGTCTGCACCAATTTTAGCAAGCTTTGGTTCGGAATCATGCCTAAACAGTCTGATACCAGAGTTTTGATAGGAAGAAAATGCTGAGTTTTTCTGTCTTATTTTCAATCTAGTTGATTAGTCTTCTGATGTTTCCTTATTCCCAGAAGTCCGCAGGTGGAATGGATTGATTTTCAAGATTTAAAGATTGTAAACTACATTTTAGAATGATTATATGTAACATCATGCAACTGGTTGTGTTTTCTTCTCCTGCATTGGTTATTTATTATCCATAGTATTGTTCTTTAATCCGCCCATTGTATGGAAATTTTATAAATCTACATCACTGCTCACAGTTCTGGTATATGATTTCAATTAGCTGTAATCAGCATTTCAGCAGATAAATTATGCATTTTAATGTCCAAATCCACACTGATAAGCATATCAGACAAAACTGTTCTAAACCACTTGCCATTTTCTCTTTTACTCTATTTGCTAGGTAGTATACTTGTCAAAGGGATTTTATGGCTAGACCCCTTTGAAATATGCAAATATTACTGCCGAGCTTCACTCAGGTTTGAGAAATTACAACTCCTTTTTCATTATTGCCTGTCTTGGCATTTTCATCCCATTGTTGTAAGTGACAGATAACCAGTTGCATATAATATTGTACTGTAGCATTCATGCTTGGGGAGAATTTCCAAAATGTATTTTTTTTACTCTAATACTCCCATGTATACCGAACTCAATTTACCGCATTTCATTTTGTGAGGTCCAAGACTCCAAGTTCAAATTCAATTCCGTGTTCTTCTACTGCATTTCATTTTGTGAGGTCCAAGACTCCAAGTTCAAATTCAATTCCGTGTTCTTCTACTTAATAACTATCTCTTCTACTTTATTCACCATCTCCCATATTTTATTTACTCTTTTCACTAATTTATTTACTGTTTTCACTAATTTATTTACTGTGTTTACTAATTTATCACCCTTCTCTTAAAACTCGTGTCTGAGTGTGCGAGAAGTTGAATTCGGGATTAAACATGAGTATTAAGTATTTATAATAGTACACACTGGCACAAACTATTAATTATAAGAGGGTATTTGTAAATTATAACGATGCTGTCATATTTTGTAAAACCTCAGGGTTCTATGGTTCCACTGGTATAAAGTCAAGCTCCAACCTCAGGTTTAAATTTCTTCAATTCATATCGCCCTTGTTGTAGGTAACTTATCTTTTTTTCTTGCTAAGTTGTTCTGTTGCAGAACCCCAAGTCTTGCAGATTTCTAAACTACAAGAAGCTTCTTGCATGGCTCCTCCTTGTGCAACTTCTTCTGATGGGAAGAAGGTGGATCAGAAGAAGTGCAGGCGAATGATCCAATCAGGAATCAGCAAGGAGAGCCAGGATGAAGAAGCAGAAGCAGTTAGACGATATGTTTGCTGAGACGAGTCGACTCAAGGCTGAAAACGATTAAGGTGTTGATACTTTAAATGTTGTTACAGAGCTGTACTCGAGTATGAAGTCCGAGAACTCAATTCTAGTGGCTCAGATGTCTGAGTTGAATCACAGGCTACAGGCTTTGACTGATATTGGTAGCTACATCAGCTTAAGGAAACTCAGTACTGCAGGTTTTTATGGTCAGAATTATGGAGATGATCTCTTGGAGCTCGGTTTATGTTAAAGTTCATGTATTCATGTGTATGAATTTGTTTGTAAATTTAAAAATCTACTTATTGAAAATATGCAAAATAAATTCTTGTAATCGTTATGTTATGATAGTGTGATAAAAAATCTACTTTTTTGGATGTTTTTCGCATTTTTGAAATTTCAAAGTATTTTTGGATTCATCTGAATTTTACATGATATTTGTCCTATATGCATAAAAGGGGGCGTATTTTACCTAGAGTAGAACATAAACCTAAAAATATAAAAGTGATCCATTCAGGAACAAGAAAATTCCATCGTGATTTGAATTGAATCTCGATGAAACAATATATCAATGAGAAGTTAATTAAATTATTTTTTTGACTTTTTTTTTAGTTTTTAGAAGGAAGAAATAAGTTAATTTTTTTTATTGAAAAATATAAAAAAAAAAGCCCTTTCGTTCCAAGTTGAAAAAACCTGCTTTTGCTAGAAAAAAGCATAGAAAAAAAAGAGAGAACACTAGAATCTATACATTGATTATTTTCTTGAACCGTATGCATCAAAAGGTGCAATGTACGGTTCGTAAGGGAATCAATTTGACTTTAATCAACA
Organism: Plantago elongata; assembly: GCA_036897095.1. Lineage (NCBI taxonomy): Eukaryota > Viridiplantae > Streptophyta > Magnoliopsida > Lamiales > Plantaginaceae > Plantago > Plantago elongata. Next base: position 8,473 of record JAYMSP010003929.1, read on the forward strand.
GACTTTCTCACCAATGGTGGATCGGCAATAGGTGGGCTGGCTATTTTTGCTTCTGTAACAGCAAGAATCGCATCGGTCCATACAATATGCATAGGAACTGCCATATCCATGGCATCTTTTATATTGTCTGGAGGAATAAGTACCAAACGTCTAACATTCTCTCACACTCGGCGCCAATGAGGTTTTTTATTTGAGAGAAAAAAGAAAACTATACCTTCGCCATATGAACATTAAGTAATAATAGCATGGCACTCCGAATTCGATATGAAAAAAAAATTATTAGTTTTTAAAAAAAATTTGATTAGGTATCGAGAGAGTAGTATGAGATAAAAGGTATTTTCGATTTTGTTTTATCTACCGGAAGTCCAGTTTAGCGTCACAAACTTTTTTTTTTTTACACCGAAGGGCTCTTAATTAATTTCTAAAAAAAAGAGTGCGAAAAAACAAGATTTTTCCTTTTTGAGTTGGATCAAAAAGAAACTTTGGGATTGCTCAAAAAAAAAAAAAGAATCCTTTTGAAAATAGAAAGCATCGGAGCCATCATAGTATTCTTTAACAACCGCGAAAAGAAGGGTGGCAATTTGTTCTTTTATTTAACCGCCTGGGGCTGATGGATTCTAGTTTTATCTTTCTAGAATCGAAAGTCAGAGCCAATTTAGTTGTATAACCGTATGCAATGTACAAAAATTGATGCCCGTACGGTTATGGAATTCTATCTTTTTTCCTATTTACTCTTTATGTTTACTTTTCTGTCCGTTTCATCGCACCAGATAAGGAGAACGGAGATAGAGAAACCTTCTATCATCAGGGTAATGATCTATCAGCCTGTTAGTTCTTATTTGGACGACGACCTGGGAATAAGTGCCCTGGACCTAAAATAGATATTGTCGATCCACGCCTCAGTAATATACGAGTATCACGCAACGACGAAGCAACCTCCTTGGATTATAGCTACCGACCTGGAGAGAGACGTCTTTATGACACCAGAAGAAGCTGTAGCTTACGGAATTGTCGATGTTGTAGGATTCAAAATTGAAATATGACCTTTTTTTTTTTTACTAGTGAAGATTATAGTACATAATGATTCATATAGTACGATTTGAATGAATCACGGGAACAAAGTTTCACATTAACTTTATCACAATCGGCTTTAAAACAAACACAACATATGAATCATGCAAGTCATCGAGATGCATCTTCCGCTTCGTTTGGTTCGCTTTAAGCCGGCTTTAGAGATGTTTGAAGCCCAAGACATCCGGCATTTTGCATTTTGAAAGCCTATCTGAACCTCCTCTGGCTGTAAATCCAAGAGTTGCAAGTACTCATTCTGGAAACACCAAGTCGATCCAAGGTGATCTTCTAGCATAAACCCCAGAAAGAAAGTAGAAATGGAGAAAGGATTGAATCGAAGAATGCGTAGGAACATGCAGTTTTGTAGAGCCCAAGAGAAAGAACAAGAAGAAAGACTAGATGCTGCTCAGTATGTCAAGACTAATGACAGCCAAACATCCTACATATGCATACATCTCCAGAATGGGTACTGGATTCTTGAGCTACAACATTTGCTATTAAACAAGAAGTTTTCAGATCCTATCTACATGCAAATCATGGCATGGAGAACCAATAATCCTGCTCTACTTAATCCTAAGAATGCTCATAAGTGGCTCAATTTTGAGGTTCATTTAAGGACCGGGGCTAAGTATAAGCCATTGGATTTAACTTGTCCTTATCCAAAGCCAGATGTTGTACACAAGACCAGAAAGCTGGATGGTACTCTCAGCAAGCAGAACAAACTAGGAGTTGAGACCTATGAGTCATTTTACATGACAAGGGATCAATATTTGGATGACATTGCATACTGTGAAGAAATTTACAAGTATTTTGAGTTGTCTGAAGATCAACCATGCTTGGGTATGGGGAAAGTACTTGTGGATCAAGAACTTCATTAAGTCTAAAAGAGACTATCTGAAAAATCATGAAGATCCTGACAAAGCTTACAAAGAAATTTGTGATTTAGCCACAAAGACAGAGCACTCTGTCAGAAGGTTACTTTATGAATATGCTGAAGACTGCAGGAGGTTGATCCCCAATGATCCAGAAGATGCTGAAGAAGATGAAGATGCAGAAGAACTTAAGGTTTCTGAACCTGAGTTATTTTGTTTGAAGACTTGAAGACTAGTTCTTTAGGATGTTTACTTTGAGCATGGACTATCTTGTTGTCCTAATTAACTTAGTAGTTTGTAATTCTACTGACTGTATTTCATTATAATTGGTTGTAGGTAACCAATTGCAAGTGGAGATTAGAAAAATTGCCATCATTAGAGCAGTTAGATTCTTAGCTTAAAATCCGAGGTCTAGTGATTTAACTTGCCCCCTGTTATAACCTAAGCTACTTCATCCATGGAGACCTTGAGTTCCTCTTCCTCTACATCTGGGGCACTTAGATACTCATTAATCCGCTTGGGATTGAATACATAAGCCTTCCCACGCAGATATGTCCTCTAATGCTTAGGAGCTCCTTCCGTGCAAAAGTCTTCAGACAGGTTGCAATAAAATTCCTTGAGTACCATTGGGACATAGGCTCCCAAATTAGTAACAGAACCAAGTACACGAGACTCCAAAAACTGGTATACTCGATGTTCTCTGCAGTTTTCCTCATGGAGATGGGTTTCATTTATGATTGGTCGATTTGCAAACTTATGCCACTTTTCAGCGTTCTCCTTGGTGTAGAATTTCAAAGAGTAAGTTGGCTTACTAAAGTTATCCTGAGTAGGTGGTGGTGCAGGTTAAGACTCAACCTCAATGCCTTCATCGATGTCCATAGCCTCAACATACTCAGCTGCAGAGGATTCTTTTTTATCTACCTCCAGCTGATATGTGCTTTCCTTTGTAGCAGAAGAACTAGACCAACAGCCTTCCAATGTATTTCCCACAGAGCCACTGACAATAGCAGCAATAGAGTCAGGACCGGGAGGCTAATCCTGAGAAATCTCTTCCTCATCGTTTACATGAACAGAGCCCTAAGAGCCCGACCTTTGAGCTTCTTGGGAGGTCTTTCTTTTGAGTTATCTGCTCCCCCTAAAGTAGGGCTTACATTTTCATATGCTCCCCCTAGATTGGGAGTTGTTTCGGCAGAGGCTGGGATCTCCTTTGGTGGGGAACTGGGGATGCCCTTATGTGACCGATCGACAGAAGAGACCGGGGGAGAGGGCTGATCGGGACTAAGATTGGGAGATGAGGTTGGAGTGGTGGGGTTGGAGAGTTGATACAAGGTTTCAGTAACTTGAGCTTCTTTGTCCATGGTTATGAGACAGACTGTGCTAGACACGAGGAGATGAATAGAGAGAAGAACAACGAGAAGAGAATAATTGAAGAAGAGAGAAGATATGTAGTGAATTGTGAGAGAAACAAGGGAGGACACAATATTTAAAACCAATTAAGATGAGAAAGGGGAGAAGAACTCGAAAGTCAAAGAGTCACACTTTAATCTAAACACACAACAAAGATCAGTTATCTTTCCGACAAATATCATAATTCGGATAAATAAGAAACAAGATTAAGCGTAATTGAGGGACACTTTATCAAATGATACAATAGACCACTCATCCTCTATAAACCAAGAATTAAAGGATAATCAAGTTTGAGAGAGCTCCTGAAGTCATGTTATGGATTGATCAACTCTGCACATGCCAAATCCAATGTGAGAGAAACAGCGACACTAACAGTCCCATCAACACCCATTCCCATCTTATCGACTGACATACTGACCTAGACAGCAAACCCTGAATGTAGGTGCTAGACTACTAAAGGACAAAGAGCAGACAGAGATGTTCAGCCAGAAAGGTCAACTCTTACTCTAACTACCCCTGAGATCTCAGAAAATGGGATCTTGTCCCTAACTTGACTCCTCAAAAGTAAATTAAAACAAAACAGTTGAGGCCTCTATGCAGACAACCCATGGGTTACTATGAGTCGGTGAACCATGTCAAATAATTGGAACGCATATGAATCATGTTCAAAGCTTTGGCTTATGCGGAGTGAAGGCAGACACACGACTCATAGCATAATAATTGGGTGTCTCTAATAGAACTAGGTGCACAAAATATATATGATTCAATGTAGTCTTAGAGAATCGAGTGGACTACAACAGTACCAGTGCTACCCATAGCAAAGTCACAACAAAACATGGTCCCCATTGGACTCTTTTTGGTTGGCCTTCATCGGGCTCTTTATGTGGCCAACATTGGGATCTTTTAGTTGCTTCAAAAATAGTGCAAGGGAGAGGAGACAATCAAGCAAACTGGACACCCACTACACTCAAGAACATGTGAGAGAGAGAGAGAGAGAGAGAGAACTTACTGAACAAACCATTAGCACAACAAGCAACACAAGACTCACACCACAGACAAATATACCCATGTTGATCAGTGATGTTATGATAACAGTGGCAGTGATAGTGCTTCTAGCATGCGTCCAACTCTAGAACTCTTTTGGGTTTGAAGGCTCTGTTGGTGTACAGATGCTGGTTCATATACGAGCTTTTGAGTTTATGGTACTTACTGTCTACATGATTGATGTTTGGATTCCTAGTAATGCATTTGGCACTAAGGACATCACAAGATGTATCACTGAACATTTTTTTACAAGTAGCATATTGTTGACACAACCAATTTGAGTGACATACCTACCCATAGGGTCACCCTTTGACTCGATGGAGAATAAGACACAACAGTGATGTTTCTTGCCATAACATGAATCCAGATTCCTCCTTAAATAAAACCATCCATCACTCGTGGATTTTCGACAATCAGTGTTTTCAGCACAACTTGAAACATTTCCCTCAATGTAGCATGATCCTAATCTCATAATGCCACACATGTATTTGGGAATATATTTAACCTTAGTAAAGCAGATAAGATTGGTATACATTTTGTACCTTGTCAAAGAGCATATGAAGAGCATACCAGACCGACTGGTTGAAGAACTCTCATGAGTCCAACTTTCATTGATCTGTTCAGTATTGATCCAACAATGGCTCTCATAATATCAATCACAATGGTATCAGCTTGAGATTTCCCTGTCGTAACCATGGGTAGAATACATGTCTTATAGTGGACTAGACTAATTTTTTCCATCATTGGTCTGATATTTACCTTATGAGGTCGACAGTCATGTACATCTGCAAGCTTTTCTGCACACTTAGAGTGATTACATTGGACAGTTTTATCCATAGTATTACCAGTAATGACATAGCAATTATCATGAGCTCTTTCTCCTTGCAAGAATCCACCATATGTAACCCCCCCTAAATCTGACATAAGAGATACATGCAAACAACATTAATTCATATTCAAGTGGTCAGTAGATTCATGTCATCAAAGAAATAATTCTCTGGATCATCATATCCAAGATACACTACAGGTTCGCATATATTGTTCCTATCACTATAGGTTTCACTATGACTGCCACAATGAATCACACATTGTTTTTCGGTATTCTGACTGGTGACCAAAGTTGAAAGGGCCATGACGTGCTGATCTGAATCCTTACATATGTCAGAGTCATTGGCTTCATAGTTTGAAACCTCATCTTCATCCAAATTTACCCAAATCGATTTTGCTTTCTTCCTCAAAGTGTTGGCACACTCATTTTGGTAGTGACCCCATCCTTTGCACTCAAAGCATTGAACTTTTTTCAAAAGTTTTGGATCAAGTTTAGCTTGATTGAATGGCTTTCTAGGACTTTGCCTACCAGAGGGAGGAGATGAGGAAGTCGGGCCTTCTAAAAGTTTCCCTTTGTTAGACCTCTTGATTAGGGAATCATATTTTCTTTGAAAGGCAGCCAAGGACATTTCTTCCTCATTATCACTAAAATCCTCAGATCCTTTGGATTTGACATGAAGAGAAATGGCTTTGTTTTTGTTTGGTACTTCCTCATTGAGAGACATCTCATGGTTTTTGAGATTGTTCATGAGAACATGGAAGTCCACTGTAGCTAAGTTTTGAATATCTTCCATTATGGACCTCTTCGTAGCAAACCTAGAAGACATAGATCGAGTAGCCTTGTAAACAAGTTGCTTATTGGAGAGTGATTCTCCAAGCATTTGGCACTCGTTGGAGATGTCCACGATCCTCTCAAAATAAGATTTGATGGTCTCGGTTTCCTCCATTCTCATAGTCTCAAATTTTCTTTAAAACATCATGGTTTTACTCTCACGTACACTTGAGTCACCCTCACAATGATTTTGTAGGATGTCCCAACATGCTTAGCAGTTGTACAATTATGAATGAGCCTAAACATGTGAGGGTCAATATTGCAAAAGATTGCATTGAGAGCCTTCTCATTATAAGAAGACTCTTTACAGTCATCCTCAGTCCATGAACTTTCGGGTTTGTTAATAACAACCCCGTCATTGTCAGGCCTTTGTCGTGAAAGTTTGTAACCCTCTACAACAGTCTTCCAAGCACGCGTATCAATTGATTTGATATGCGTCCTTAGATGAATGCTCCAATAGTGATAGTTTGAACCATCTAAAATCGGTAACTTATTCGAAAGTGGATTACTAGGATCCATATTAGCAAGTACATAAGTCTAACACACCAATCAGTTAGGTGGCTGGCTCTTGATGCCAATTGAAAGAATATAGGACCGTGACTTTTGTACTACTATGTTGTTTTCACTAATGTTGGTACCAATGTTGGTGCAACAGTGCGTGTAACAGAGTATGAAATATTGCAGCGGAAATAAACAAACAACAAGCAAATAATCGTAGCAGGTATATAGATAAGCCTCTCGGAAAATATCCACTAAAATAGGTACTGGATGTACAAGAAGTTCAAGAGACCTTGAACCACAAAACACTAGTCAGAATAGAAAAAACATATTCTAAATCTATCTATCTAGTAGACCTAGCTAGAAGATTACAATGACTAGTAAAACGTGAAGAGTATCTATGTTATATCAATCGATTCTTGCTTTTCACAAAGTCCACTTCATGATGTGCTCGATCTTGTATTTATAGATGTTCAATCTGTTCGGATCAAGCCCATGGGTTTTGTTGCTTATCTTTGTCTTCAAGAGTCCACAAAATCTCAATCACCAAGAGTCCCTTACTTCTTGTTCACTCCAAGAATCAGATCGATCTTGATCTCTTATTGAGATATGATTTCGATTGTGTCTCTCTTGATATAAGAAGAATCCTGCAAGACACAAAGACTAAACACACATGGAACTATGTAAGTGTTAGTGAAGAATGGTAATTAGTCGATTAAACCTAAAGTGCATAAAACCGGACCGGTGGATGTTGCAGGCATTGTTGCTACCATTGTTGTAGCAACATTGGTTTTAACAATGTTTCTAACATCCTGCACTTTCAGTTTTGGTCGAGATGCTTTTTCAGCTTCTCCTTTGATTTTCTCCTTTCTATCTCTTGGCTCACATATTTCTTCATGTGTCGCACAGCAAGAGCATTTTATTCAGACACTTCCTTGGTATCCTTCTTTTCAGAAGTACCTTGTGTGACTAGTGCAACACTTTGCAACTTTTCAGCTGCAACCAATCCTCGTTGGGTTGTCTCAGTGGCTAAATGTGAAAAGAGTTCCACTAGAGTGATTTGTGGCAACCTGGTCAAAGTAGAAATATTGAATATGTTCCCAATTTTGGTTCAAACTTCTGACAATGATTTTCACCTTCTCAGATTTGAGTATCTGTCACTTCTCCAAGTGCAGCCATATCACTCATGAGAGTAGTAAACCGAAAATTAAGTTCTTCTATAGTTTCAGTGGGATCCTATTTGAAGTTTTGGAACTTCAATTTCAGAATTTCGAACTTGTTTTCCTTGATTTTCTCAGTTTCGGCACAAATTTCTTCAATCAATTGCCAGACAATTTTCACTGTCTTAGCACACCATAGTTTGCACTGTATATGCTCATGTGTCGATTGAATGATCATGTTACGAGCTTGACCATCCAATATGTGTCTCTTGGCATCTTCCGATGTCCAGAGTTCACGAGGTTTGTCTTCATACTCAACTTGACCAATAGCAACACGACCACTCTCACTAGCCGAAGTGTCACTATGAGCTATCTGATTTTGATTGGTCCTTCCTCGATGACATAGATCAATCTCATTTCTGATGGCTTCAAGATGTAGCACCATGTTGTTGTTCCATTTCTCGTAATTCTCGGGCTTTAGAACCGAAGCATCACTCACAGACATACCTGCACACTTAACACACAAACTAAAATGTCCTCGGAAAGCGACAAAAACCTTTACCTATCTGGGAGATTGAGGTTCAATGTAAAAGGCTTGGGAACCTCCTGCTATGATACCACGTGTTGGTCAAGATAACGACAAAGGAAAAGACTGTGGGGGGGGGGGGATCTTTTCAAACTTTTGACTGGTGGGTTTCTGATACTTAAATTCAGAGAGAGGAAGACTTAAGCGATAGATAAATGAGTTCGTGCTTTGCAGTAGTAAATGTGTGTGTATGTGTGTATGTGTATGTTATGCTGGAATGTAAATACAGAATAAGTAAATAACACAACAAGTATAGTGGTATCTGGAGGTGGCATAATCCTCCAACTAATCTACTCGGCCTTTTTGAGGCCTGAAATTCACTAGAACAAACAATTGAGTTCTCCTTACAATTAATCATATTCTAAGATCCCTACAAACAAATGGTTCCCAACCAAATGTTCCGCGTGAGTTGTTCCCTAGCTCCTAGAGCAAAGTAGTTCTTGTACTCAAGATAACGTTGGAGCTATTCCTTGATTTCTCAAATCAAGTACTTCATGTACTCCACGCCTTGATGGTGTTGGTTGTGAGTTGATTGTCAGGAAAGCTTCTCGTATAAATTTTCAGTTATATTTTCAGAGAGCTTAGAATAGATAACACTACTTGATACACTTATCCAATGTATGGTAGGTTCTCTTTTACTGACCCAAGTAATTGGTAACCATTTTAGAGAATGAGCTTCAAAAAGGGTATCCGAAAGTTCAACTCTTTCACCAATAACTTGTTATAGGTTCAGGACACTTAGAACTACTAGTGATTCTTTGAGCTTTTCGGAGAATGGTAGTGAGATGCTTGAGAGAATATTTTCCTTGATAAGGAGATATGACCGTAGTTCGTGTGTGTATTTCTCAGCTTCTAAGTGGTGATATTTATAGATGAATATGATTGTCGTTTGAATAGTATCCGTTAGACCTTCTAAAAATTCAATTCGTTGATATCTCGAAATGAGTACTCAGAAGTCTCGTTCTCATTTTACAGAGAGGACTATGCATTGAGAAACTTTCCAACCGGTGTAATTAATGTATCGTACTATTTCTTGTCATGTAGTCTCAACAGACACATGAGTCTTTCTGAAAGCTAGCATGCTCCTGAGCTTAGTGATGTCATATGTTCAGAGACTTGTTATGTGCAATATATACACTATACAATATGCTTTCTGATCATAGTCTATCTGA
>JAYMSP010003930.1:0-17942 GCA_036897095.1 Plantago elongata
ATATACAAATACTACTAAACAACTTATTACATAATTAAATTAATCATATAATTCTAACAACCTCAAATATCAATAATTAACCAATTTAATATTTATACATATTTTATCGAATTCCAATACCAATAACATCGTACTTACACCAATCATTTATCTCTTACACAACCTATATAATAAACCTACAATATCTTATCCAATTACAATTCTATACCAAACAATAATTTTAACAATTCTACTACAATTCAATCAATATTCACCTATTTAAATAGCCCTATACATCCAAACAGCCAATTAGATTTTCCGTGGAAATTGTAAGAGTAGCCATAAAGGAGTCCATTGTTGAATTTGATTTTAACATTTGTAAGTCTCACTGTATAAAACCAGGCCAAGCCCATCGAAAAATCAATCCATCTATTAGGGTCGAAAAATCTATCTATCATCGTCTAAAGTCTAGGGTTAGGGTTCTGAACGAGAGGAGAAATGTACAACGGAATCGGTTTGCAAACCGCTAGAGGTTCCGGCACCAACGGGTATGTCCAGTCGAACAGGTTCTTCGTCAGGCCGAAGACCAACAAAGTGCTCATAGACAACAATAAGGGCTTCGAATCCGGTCAAGGTACCGGAGGTGTCAGTCGGAAGCCCAATAAGGATATTCTCGAACACGATCGCAAGCGTCAGATCCAGCTCAAGCTTCTCGTCTTGGAGGAGAAATTGATTGATCAGGGTTATACCGATTCGGAGATTGCTGATAAATTGGATCAAGCTAGGTTATCTCTCGAATCAGATGCTGCTTCGAAGGAGCTTGAGGATGGTGAATTCAGATCTAATATTTTCTCTGAAAGGTAGTTACCTTACTTTTTCTGATTCTTAATTTTTTTTTTTTGTGTATTTCTTCTCGTTATAGTTTTCTGATTGATTCAAGTTTAGATGAAGGCAAATGTAATACTTAATTTTTGTGCCATAGCAAATTAGGGAGGGATTAACAGAGCATTTGGGTTCTATACTATGTGTATAATATAGTACTTATTGTTTTAAGTTTTGTTGATTGTATTGGTAATGTTTGTTACTTGCTCATGATGTATTTGGGGTATCAAAGAATGATGTTTTTATGATTTTGACTGACTCGAGACGGTATCATTGTGTTTATAGGGTTTCAGAGACACAGACTCATCATGTTGCTGCCTTGAAAGAAAGGAAGATGGAAACGATGAGAGCTGCTCTTGGGATCAAGTCTGAAGCTGAGAAGGAAGAAGAGAAACGCAAGCATGAGCAAGCATTAGAGTTTGAAGAGAATCTGGCTGAGGAAATACCAAGATATATTCATGGGAGGGGCTCTTCTGATGAGAGTGATGAAGATGTTGCACCGAAGAGTAGAAGCAAAAATAAGGTTAAGAGACCAAGATATATCCATGGGAGGGGCTCTTCTGATGAGAGTGATGAAGATGTTGCACCGAAGAGTAGAAGCAAAGATAAGGTTACGAGGCATGGAAGCAAAAAGGCTCGCACTAGCTCCTCAGATTCAGATGGGAGTGGTTCTGATGTTGATGTTAAGGGGAGACATGAATCACCTGTGAGGAAACAATCGGATAGACATAGAGGAAGAAGAGGGAAAAGTCATTCTGCTTCTTCCGATTCCCAGTCTGGCTCTGATACCGACTCTGGTGATTCTGATACTGACTCTGGTGATGATAGAAAATATCAGAAGGGTCGGAGGTCCAACTCTGATAGCCAAAAGAGGCAACACCAAAAGGCGAGGAAGATTACAAAAAGCACGCGTCATGATTCTGATGATGATTATAGCTCTGACGACAACCATGCCCGTGACGTTCGAAAGCCATATAGCAGACAACATGATGGCTCACCAAGACACATTGATTCTGGAAAGCAGTTGAGGATGAGAAATTTCAACCCTGATGATGATAGCTCTGACAAAGGCATGATCAGTAGGATTCACGCAGGGCAGAAGCAACCCAGGAGCTCAAATGAACGTTTGGAGGACAAGTCAAAGAGGCAAGATTCAACAAAAGAGATCCGTGATTCAGCAAAGGAGATCCGGCATGTAAGAGCCACAACTGAAATGGAGGGAGACCGGAACAAGGAGGGTAATAGGAAAGATCCAAGATCAATACGATCTGGTGGACGCAATGTTGTTGAGGACAGTAGGGATGCTATTCTTGACAAGCATGATTCCCGACGTGAGAGTAAGCATGAAGATCGAGGTCATGAAAAGCGGAGCCGAAGGGAACGGGACAATGTTGATGATGAGGACAGTATGGATGCTATTCTTGACAAGCATGATTCCCGACGTGAGAGTAGGCATGAAGATCGAGGTCATGAAAAGCGGAGCCGGAGGGAAAGGGATGATGTTGATGATGAGGACAATAGGGATGCTATTCCTGACAAGGCTGATTCCCGACGTAAGAGTAGGCATGAAGATCGAGGTCATGAAAAGCGGAGCCGAAGGGCAAGGGACGATGTTGATGATGAGGACAGTAGGGATGCTATTCTTGACAAGGCTGATTCACGGCGTGAAGATCGAGGTCATGAAAAGCGGAGCCGTAGGGAAAGGAACGATGTTGATGATGACGGTAGGGATGCTATTCTTGACAAGGCTGATTCCCGACATGAGACTAAGCGTGAAGATCGAGGTCATGAAAAGCGGAGTCAAAGGGTAAGGGACGATGTTGATGATGAAGACAGTAGGGATGCTATTCTTGACAAGAATGATTCCCGGCGTGAGAGCAAGCGTGAAGATCGAGTTCATGAAAGCCGGAGTCGAAGGGACAGGGACGATGCACCTGTAAGAAAGCATGGAAGAGGTGGAGAAGAAATATATGTGAGGCGTGAAAAAGATCTAGATGATCAGCTTGTAAAAACTGGAAGAGAGCGGCTAGAAAAATATGAGAGCAGAAAGGACCAAGATGATAATCGAGGTGGAAGAAATCAGGAAAACAATGTAGAAGAAGAATCCTATAGGAATCATGAAAAGGACCAAGTTGATCGCAATGTTAAACGCGGAAGAGCTCACCAAGAAGAGCATGAAAGCAGAAAGGATGACAGGGTAAGTGAATACCCTCAGAAAAGATCAATATATGATGAAGCTCATCACAGGGGGCGAAGAGATGACAGCGATAGGACTGATGATGATAGGCGGTCTAGGCGCCGATAATAACTATAGTTGGTATTTTTCTCTATATTGTTACCTTACGTGTTCACTTAAATACTTGTTTTTTTTCATCACTAAACTTTTGAAACTTATATTCTTCATTCAAGTTTGTATTAATCTATTTGGTAAGTTGATGGTAGTATTGAAATTGTCTATCTCTACATCTTTTGGTGGGTGATAGGTATTCCATTTGGTGATTATGGAGTTTGTTTCCGAGATATGTTAATTATCTGTAAATCTTTCTTGCTGAATACTTGTGATCCTTCTCTTTCTATTTATCTGATTTCTTCTCGTGTCATATTCATGTGTGCCTTAAAATTACACTTGAACTGGTGTATATCAGGTGTTAATTATGATCTGATTTGATCATTAGCATATAGTCATCGTACACTTTCCATCTAATAATTGTAGAAGAATATCTATGTTCTGTGAAAAGAGCCATTATGTATTTGTGTTGCTTGAAGTAGGTAGTTCATTATTCTGTTTTTATAAAAGTGGTTCATGAACTAGAATGAGCATGTCTGATCAGTACTCTATTATTGCAGTGATGTTTGATATTCTTCAATTTGGTCGAGTGATGGATGTTGTTGCTGCAAGACGTGATGCATCTTGACTCGCAGTATGAGCTTGAACTATGTCTGTCGTGGTGGTTGGTTGTTCGCACAGGGTCTGGGAGTTTTACCCAGGAGAACCTGATGTGGTGAAGTTGTTGGGTGTAGATCCCGAGTTTGCAGATAATCGAAGTGGTTCCTTTTGTATTAAATCTCTGTTGAACATTATATCTTGGATTGCCTGTGCTCCTAACCTAGAATTGAAGTATACGACTAGAACATGTGGTGCATTTGCAGATCTTTAAGCTTCCTTTATGTTCTATTCAGCTGAGTTGTGATTGCCATATTTTGGCTGTGATCTGGAAAATTCATATAAAGAACGGGTCTATTAGATCTTGTGGTTGGATATATGCCAGTCGAATTGAAACTATCCTATATATGGCCTGCATTTAGTCGGGAATTCTGATACTAGTAAATACATTGTGTAGTGTTTGTATTGATCCTTTCTTGTGGTTGTTATCAATGTACATTTTTATCTGGTTCTACTAAAAGTTAATTAAAATTGATTTTAATTAAAAAAATTAATTAATTAGTTGTTACTAAGTGTAGAAAAGTTAATTAGTTGTTTTTAATTAGTGGCTATTGGGTTGTTTATTTGTTTTTGACGATTGCATGCACTTTTTTTAAGAAGATAACTTTACTACACTTCTTTTTGATCATTTGAAGTTACACTGATTATCCTTGCCAGTTCGGTATGATAATATATACTACGGCATGATAAATGAATTGATTAAAGAAATAAAGAAACTCTTTTGAGAGTCCGGAACGTTATGAGAGTTTCACGTAAAATGATTTAGTCGCTCAATTAGTATACAATAATACATAATTTGTAAATATACAAAAATTTACAATTGACATACAACACCGCATAATTAGTATGACAACATTGAATCTCACAAAAATATGAACTTTTACAAGTTTTGTAAAGAAATAATATGAAATCAGTTTTCTTTTAATATAAAAATTTGTGAGAGAGTCTTGAAAGTCCTGCAATATTGTATATTATTTGCGATGTGTTGTATATAAATTGTGTATTATTGTATACTAGAAAACGTGTAACACACTACGCGTGTTACAACGTAATATAGTAACATATTTTTTTATTTTTAACATTCATTTTTATTTCAATCACCCCAAAGAAACATGTGAAGAATTATCTCTTTTCATGTTCAAAGTAAGTCGGGCTTCATCCGTTTTGGTTCGTCTCCTTGAAGCAGAAAAAATTTGTACCCTTGCCAAATATCAAAGACAAATTGGTCACGACCTTTGTGGACAAGCAAAACTTAAAGTGGCGTGAAGAATCATTGAAAGCTAATGCTACCTAAATCCTAAGATGAATGGTTACTGAGGTTTCTATGATGAATGAATGAATTAATCATGGTTCTCGTATCAAATGGAGCTCAACATATGATTCGAGAATGCAAATGAATAAACCCTTTCAGCTTAGGGTGCAGTCATGGGTAAAAAAACCAACTTTCAGTAGAGAATTTAAGTTCATTGACAAGATCAAAACGACCAAATAGAGAATAAATCAAATATCACAAGTAAGATTGAATACATCGAACCTCGAACATTTGCTCTGTTTCTTCGTAAGATCCTGCAATCCTTCAAATACCATTTATACTAATCGGCCAGGCAAATGAAACATCATTTTCATTGAAACCACCAATGATATTAGCAAAATCAGACTTTGCAGTTAGATATAATAGTCTTCAGTAATCAAATATAAAGAGATTAGCGCAAATGAATCAGAAACGTTAGGTGGAGATAAGAGAAAAGATTCACAAAAATTGTAATTGAGGCCCAACACACCGCTTCCTCCTCGCACCCTCACCGACAACACTACTAATTTCATATTTAATTTTGAAGCATGACATTTTCAATGTGAGAAATTGTTGTTGGAGACAAAACATTCAAGTATAAGACAAAAAGAGACACAAGAAAGAGAAATTGTTGATGGAGGCTCACCATGTCCGATCAAAAAGCTCGTTGAAATTGCCAAGGGGCAAGGATCTGAGAATTATGGGGAAATTGGAGATTAAGATAATTTGATAAGATGCCCATTAAATTAAAGGACGTGCATATCTACAAATTTCCAGGCACTGCATTATTCTCTCAGACTCAGACTACGAAAATGTACTCCAATATTGCATTTTAACCGAATAAAGTCACAATCAAAGCAGTGCATAAGTTCCCTTTCATCTGCCAGATTAAATCCTGCTCTATGTCGTCTCCTTGCTTCTGTTTACATACCAGAACCAGGTTAAGTTTTAAGTGGCTTATCGGACTAAACATGAGGTACTCTGACCAATCCGGATCATCTGACAGCTTCCAATCTCACATTACCCAATGGCTAAAGGTAAATCTTTTATCTTCAGCTACCAGCTATCTCGCCTTCTGGATCACCCTTAGTTTAGCACTCCGACTTCGTGGGTTCAATCTCTCCTCCAATTCAGATGGTGAGATGGGCCTCTTCGTAAGGATAGTCGCATTAACACCTTGGATCATGTGTTTAATCCATGCTTCCTTTTCGCTACTATCATTACTGTCAGGTTTTAAAGACTTAATTTTTAGGCATCTCTCTTCCCCATCTTCTACACCAGAGCTAACAATGTTCAAGAATGCTTGTTTCACAATCCTGTCTTCTAAGCTATGAAATGAAATGACAGCAAGCCTCCCACCAGGAGCAAGGGCATCGTAACAAGCATGAATAGAATCTTTTAGTGTGTTGAGTTCATCATTCACAGCAATCCGCAGTGCTTGGAACACTCGCGATGCAGTCTTAATCCAACCTTGTCTCGCTCCTGTGCAATTTAAAGATAAATATCACTTCAGATAAATATTGGCATCCTGACTTGCAACTTACACATTTAACATGCAGAGCATCAATATGTTTGATGGTGTTTAAAAGTGCTGCATCATTTTTTCATTGAAAGGCAGATTTAGGTTTTATTATTTCTAGAGTTATAAAATGATCTTTTCTAGTACAAAATAGTCTGTTAAGGGTTTTTCTCCATCTTTTGTTTTTCATCTTTGTTTATCTAGATTCATATAAAATTTGAAATTTCTTGAGTTTATTTAGCTGGCATTGTATGCCACAAAAATAACAGCATGCACTATGTATCCCATAAAAGTATCAAAGAAGAAAAGGGGGTGCTAATGTGCTACCTCTTGTCCAGGAAGTTGAGTTCCTGATAAGTCCAACGAGTTCACGTGTAGAATGAAGCCCACCGTATAAACGAGCCGCAACTATTTTCCTTTGAAGCATATAATAACTAGTTTCTTCCCCATAATCACGTAAGATTCGTCCAACTTCCACATCTGGCCATGAGTTTAAGATATCTTCAGCTCTCAGACTTGCCTGTCATTTACCCGGCTTCAATCAGTTAGTGAAGAATACATGAACATCTCCATATAAATAAAAGTAGATACCAGTACCAAATGACCCGTTAAAAAATAATCTGCTTATACGTGCTTTATATGTAAGTGAGCATGATACAGTTTGTGAGTTAATTACGAATAGGGTCATGACCTCATACTTTAATGACCAACCATATTTTGGAAGATGGGGAATTCACTACATAATGCTTAAAATAAAATGAACCCACAGCCACAGCAATAATAAACATTACGCGCAATATAACATGTTACATGACATTTGAAAGGAAATCCACATGTTGTGAAGAAAGATTAGATTCTTGGAGTATATGTCATTCAAACACTGAACTCGACAAAACATGCTATGAACTTTTTCTTCCGAGGACAGAATAGTCCTACTAAATAGAATCCTTTGATTTATTTTGTAGATGGCGCTACTAAGTTATCACCCTCCTGATATATGGACTCTTTTGGTCCATCCCTGTTTGCTTTAGAAAAAGCAGCAAGTCACATAAAGGCTTATAAAACGATGATGTTTAAGATTATGTTAGAGAGATTTCCTGGTAACAGATTCATTTTCGATCAAGCAGCATAAGGCCAGGAGCATGAAGTTTAAGAGAGGTGAATCAGCCATAATGAGCCAAAATTTGTATAATAAATAGGATGTTAACCTGGGGATCCATCCGCATATCAAGAGGCCCATCATTGAGTATACTAAATCCTCGTGCAGCATTGTTTACCTGAAGGCCACAGCAGGTAAGTGGAAAACTGAATTGCTTAAAGATCAAAATAAAAAGGAAACTTTAAGAGCATGTTTTGAGTAGGTCGCATTAAGTCTCACCCACAATTACCCTGTGAAGCCTACAAAAAAATCACATCTCACTTTTACATTACACCCTACAATATACTGTCTTTATATTAACCAATATCAATCCCACCCACTTTCGGCTTACCATCTCATACTAAGACATACTCGACATAAAATTAAAATATAAAAAAAAGAATCCCATTAAAATGATCATAGAACACATACCCATTAGTCAGTTTCAATCTAAAATGGCCCCTGAATGTTTCTTGCAGAATATTACCCTCCAGCAGAAAAAGAATACGAGCACCGGATACACCAAGATGGGTGGAAATGAATAGGAATAATCACAGGTATTACCTTAAAAGTTCATGGTGGACCAAGCTCATAATAGTCGCAAAATCAACTATAGTCTATATGAACTTTACAGGAATTTTCAAGTTAAGTGAGAACCTGCATGGATGACATTCCCAAATCCATTAAGATTCCATGAAATCCAGAAGCTAAAAGTTTCTCGTCAATGTCATGAAGAACTGTCTTGATATGTTTGAAGTTCTTCACATAAGTATGTACTTTGAGGTCTGATATTAAATCACCAGAATCATTACGCAAGAGTCCATTTATCCGTGCTTGGGCCATCTCGTGGGCAACAGGATCGACATCAAATCCAACATATAGCTTCATTTCTGGATGAGTCTTAATTATCTGTATTCACAGAAAAAGTTCGTAAACATACTTGGTGAAAGAATAACTCCGAACATTGCCGGTTAGTTTAGATATTGTATGATACCATAAGCAGCTTCGAATGGCTACTCCAGCTTTAAATGTTTATCAGTAGTACTGCGTTGATCACAAACATAATACAGTATACATCTCTCTTATATGAACATTTTTAAACCAAAAAGGCAGAGCATGTATATAACAGACTGGAATACATTACACGAGATCAAGTAGATTCACTACATTATATTGTGTTAGAAATGGATCTTGGCCGTCACACATGGCTAAAGTAACAAGTTGCAGTGTTACTAGAGAATAAAGATACACACAGGTTTACCACAATCTAAACAAACTATAAGTGAGAAGATACATCTGTTTTTATTCTTGTTTCCTGTCTCTGGAAACAAAGCCCATGTCCATGCAACTAATATACAAGACATTAGCAGTCACCACATTGGGTCACAATAATCACAAACCCTATGTGCTAGCTGGCTTGTTAGCTATGCAGAGGTAGGAAGCAGATGGGTGTATATTGGATGTTGCCTTACCCTTGCATTCTGCAACTCCTCACTCTGCCCTTTTTCCATTCCATTTACACCTCAAGTGGACAGCACCATTTTCATGCCAAACTATTGCATTTAAAATTTCATCATAAACTCTTTCTTGTCATTTGACTAGGGGGGCGATGTTCTCGAATAAGAGCTGAACCAGCGAGTCGAGTTACCTTTTTTATAAACACATTTCTATTAATCCTAAATGGCTATCTTTTCTTCATCTTAAAACTGGCCAATCACTTGTAATCCTAATAGGACAATTTTCTTTCAAGATTCCTTCATCTTGCTAATCAGAAAGAATACCTAGGCATAGTCTTTTACAGCACTTGGATTGTTTGAAATTACTTACGAGGTCCGAGTAGACCCAAAAGCTCTTCTTTCTATATATTTACATACGCTGCGTAAAAAGTGCTGTGGTTAGACTCACTTCTCAAATTCAGATTTTTTCCATTTCTTCTCTTTCTTACTATGGTATAGCTAAAAATAGCTAGAGAAAACGACTTGAGGTTCAACATTCTTTTGGGTTCAGATATTTAACCAAACGTTAGTCCGTCACCATTACCATCTCTTCCCGAATTTCATATTAGAACATAACACAAGTATATGAGTAACCTGCCCAGAGTTAAACATTTGCATATCGAATATCCTGATTCCCATAAGCAGAAGCAAGTAAATAGATGGAAAAAAGAAAGCTTGGTACAGTTAGAGTGAAGCATCATCTTGTTCAATACCATTAACCAAAAACAAAAAACAAACTAAAAAGACCAGCACATAATAATGAATGAGTTAAACCTTACTCTATGAACAAAAAATCGGGATAATGAATTGATGGAAGAATTGGTAACCTGAGCAGAATGGGAACCAGCGCCAAGAGTACAATCAAGAAATGAGTTGAGGGGACGAGAAGCAAAGACGTCAACAACTTCGGCAAGAAGAACAGGAACATGATTGGGATTTCCATAGTGTTCGGAAAAGGCATTTTGATCAATGTTTCTATCGGAGCGGGTGCGCTTCTTGAGTTTTGAATCAGGTGCACATTCCTGTTTCTTGCTCTTTCTGCTGCTTGTTGATAATGCTCTAATGGTTGTTGAAGAAAGGAGCTTGGGAGGAGGGAAGAGCTGATGATGCAGCACAACAACCTTCTTCATTATTGATTTCGCAAACCCTGTTGCTGATGGCACCGCCATTTTTACAGGAACTCACTCACCCAATACAGGGTAGCCTAGGGTTTTCATACAAATATTGCTCACTCAAATTGGAACCAATTCTTCTCTCTCATAAAATAACGATAAACCTAAAACCTAACCTGCGCTTCGTGTGGTACGGTTTTTTAAGGTCATCAAAGTTCGCTTGCTGCCACATACGGATTAGAGTGAATTCGCAAATTCATCCAAATTGTAATTGCCACTCTTTCCACTTTTGACCTTCTTGGTAGGGACAGATCTGGGGAAATTGAGATTCGTGTTTTTTGAGTCTGTCAATGGTTTAACCAATTGAACCCTTTTAGGTTGTTCGGTTTGACGGCCAGTTCGGTTTTTAATACACCCCCACGCAGTAATTCAACCTTAATTAGTGACTTCATTCCTAATTGTGATTTATTAAACTCCCTCAACCTTTTGTTATTTTTAGGTTGTCCTGTTTGACGACCAATCCGGTTTTAAATACACTGACACGGTGTGATTCAGTCTTAATTAGTGACTTCATTCCTAATTCTAATTAATAAAATTCCCTCAACCTTTTGCTCATTTTGCAGGAAAAGAAATTCTGAGAGAAAGGATCTTAGTTGACGACTGACTGATACTGATCCCAACTGTATTATAACTTTCCAAGACATTCACTTAAAGTTGCAGAATACGACTAAAAACTATCAGCAGGAATTTCGATCCTTGGGTGCCGTTCTATTGCTTCAGCTTGCTATCGTAGGCCTAAAATCTGTAAATTAGATCTGCACATACCTCTAGTTCATCTCAATAATGCTATATATCCAAACCAGAAACTATCACAACCTTAAGAGAGTGACGGACATATCTTACGGCAGCAGCTTAACTTTCTTCAGGCAATCACCAAAGAGAACCTGCAAAATCTTTAGCTTCCTGAAACCTCTTGAGCAGTAGCACTAGAACATATCTCATATCTTCTCATGTGTTTTCCCAGTAGGTGCTTCATGTTCAGCTTACAATATTTTGTCTAATAATCATACACAATAGTGCCAATGTACTCAGACACTACAGAGTAGTGATATGAAATTATGAATAATTAATGATATCTATGAGAAATTTACTTCAGATTCTCCCTGTCCAAGCTTCAACATCCTATTTTCTTTCAAATCCTTCATATGAGATTTCTCTCAGGAATTCTTTTACCTATTTTCAACCATTGGTAAAAGTCTACGAAAGCGAAGTTGAAGTTTTCAAAGGGAGTATAATAAACACATAACTTAGTAGTGACTGGAGTAATGTAACAGTTAATGTAGTACTAATACAGTATGATTTCAGGACTTAAATGATCCTCATACTGAGCCGCCCAACTACAAAACAAGATATTCATGAATAAAAGCCACGATGTACAATCCATTTAAACTGCACAACCACATAGATAATAAATAATTTCTAGCATCGAAATATCAGCATGGCAACAAACACTAAGAATTTAAGACCCCCACCCCCTGCATTTCGCAGTGTGTGTATCCTTCAAAACAAGTCAGAATTTTTTGTGACATCCTAGAAATAAGCAATGCAATAACAGGAAGGAAAAAAAAAAAGAATTTAATGATTTTAATTTTTATTTTTATTTAAGCTGAGCCTTTGTCTTCTAAGTGACAGGATTGTACAGGTGGAAAGCGAAACAAAGGCAATAAACTGAAGGGTGTCATTTCAGAAAGAAGCTAAGCTAGCTAATAAGGATCAAGATTCTCTAACCCATAGAGAACACCAGCATACTCCTCCTCCTTGACACGGGCAGAAGCAAAGTAGACAGCCGTAATCTTCTCAAAGGCATGCCATGTCAGTAGGCTATCAGAACCCGCTTGGTGGCACTTACCCACCACACGGTCTACACCCAGAGACAGCGCAACCCTATCCAACCCACCGTGCAACCCCTTGCAGAATTTCATCAGATGCTTAACGTCATAAACACGGCTCCCAAAAAAGACCCTGAGCATATTAAGAAACTCAGGGAGTGTCTCTGGCAGGGGTTTTCCGCTGATAGCCTTGATTAGGTAACCAAAATCATAGCCGCTGTGGAATGTGACATAGCTTACTACACCATCGTTGCAGATAAGGCCAGAGGACATCATGAGCTCAGCAAAACGAGCAGAGGAAATACCAAGCCTACGGGTGTCATCGAAATCTATACCTGACATAACCTTAGATTGATCAGATTTCTGTTTAAGACCAATATCTTACATAATTCAACACATTTTTTTACAAAATCGGATAGTAGTAATTAGCATTTGCAAAACCTTATTTTAGCTATAAAACCGGTCATATACCCTTATACGACGTTCGGATCTTAGTAGCGAAGTTCAGTAGCACAACTCAAATCTTAGTAGGTGATATAAAAATCTGTGTTAACATGTATAGGCCAAAATTCGCCGAAATTCAGTTTATTGTAGACGATGGATCCAGTATAATATATCCTACTAAACACAATAGTATGACTTAAAATAAGAAATAAGCGACTGAAATGTGGCAAAATTGAAAAAACATAAGAGAATGGAAAGAAGAAATAAATAGCATACCCTGGTGACGAAGAAGGTTGACAGAGTTAGGGGCATGGTCGTCACTGGAAATGTCAAAATCGGAGAAATTGAACTCCCATATAAATCGACAATCGGGATCTTCCTTGAGAAAAGGTAAATTGCCACTGCGATCGGTAAGAGTGATACCGACCTGAATAAGCTTAAGTGCGTCGACATTGGATTTGAGTGTCTGATATTGAGTGATAGGGTCGGCATAAGGTGGGAAGTGCCGGAAAACGACGCCAGGGAATTCGGTGTCCATGGAAACGAAAGGGAAATGGTCGATTAGTTCACGAATGAGGGAGAATTCGGAATCGGCGTTTCTGGACCAGACGGGTCTAATAACGATTGTATTTTTAGGGATTTCAGGTGGTAGTGGTGGCGGATCATCCATGGTGGGGGCCATGGCGGTGGTGAATTATCCAGAATTTGGGGTTTTTGATTGATTCAGGCGGAACGAACAACAGGAGAGAAGAGAGAGTGAGTGACTGCTAAAGAAGGATCGAATTATTTTCAACCTATCACTTAAGTTCGGTGTATTTAGTTCATTTCAGTTTGACTTAGTTATAATATAAATTCCAATTCAATTCAGTTTAGTTCAGTCAAATTCAGTTCGCTTAAATTAAGTTCAGTAAATTTTAGTTCAAAAGAACACAACCTAAGTAGTGCACTTATGTTTTAGTGGGAGTGTGTACCGAGAATATTTTGAGTATTAAATATTTTAGTGTTAATCGCATATTTTAGTTAAAAATTGAAATAATTCGATCCTAGACCTGATAAACCGTATTAAATATTTTATTGTTTCTCTTTAGATTTTTTTTTTTTTTTTGGTTGGTACACTACTAATTTAACATTGACCAATTTCAGTACACTACTTCAACAAATACTAAATTTCAATACTTCGTTCACTTTTCAGTCAATTTGATGACGTGGCAATCGAGATACCAATTTTCCCACTAAATATTGTATATTGACCGTTGAAGCCTATTTTGACCCAAAAAAATATTATATTCCAGTACACGTGTCAGTCTTACATTAATTCTAGTTGTATTTTATTTTTTAAAAATCAAAATAAATTTTGAATAATTTCAAATTATAATGAAATATTACAAAAAAAATATATTGAAACGTGTGTTGCATAAATTTGGTTTTGATCAACATTTTATCAACCTTGTTATGCTTTGTGTTAGTACTGTACCATATTCCATCATGTTAAATGGTGATCTTGTGGTGACATTCAGCCTGAGAGGGATATTTCGTTGTACTTGTTGTTTTATTCAACGACATAAAAATAAAAGAATTCAAAAAAGATTAAATGAAAAATAAAAAATTAATTTTTTTTAATTTTTTCTTCTTCTTCCTTCCATGGAAGCTTTCCATGGAATGGAAGCTGGAGCTTGGAGATTACGGCCATGGAAGCGGCGGGGCTTCCATGGTCGGAAGCTCTGGACTGGAATTTCAGCAATGGAAGCTGCCATCCCATCCTTCTTTCATGTAGAAAAGGAAGAAAAAAAAATTGGCAATTGAAAAAAAAAAGAGTTTTATTGTAAAGGGTAATTTGTTGTTGTTAGATGAGTATAAAGAAGATTGAAGTTATGAAGAAGATGTTAATAGTGCTTAGGTACCACTGCCAAGGAAGCTCAATGTCACAACCCAACTCTCTTTCGGTCCAAGCACAAGATGTTGAAGATCCAAGTCCATGAAAAAGTAACATTCTTTAGAATGTTCTCGTACATAGTAGAAGCATAGAGCTTGTAGATAAGAGAAGCTTTGTAGATAGATGAAAGTAGTAGAAGGATCTAGGTATAAAATAACCTAGATAAATCTCCACCACTCTCTTAAGGAGGTGGATGTGTATAAATAGGCCATTAGGCCACCCCATTTGATCCATCAAGCAAATACATATAGCATTCTTGCAAACTGTCAAGTTCCCAATATATACTATACTCTTCACATATACTTAGCACTCTGATAAAAAAGCTTACTAGATAGATCGGGAAGAGGAGAACTGGTCTAGTACCTCACCGGTCAAGGTTTATCTTACGAAATAGGATTTTATCCCGTGAAAAGCTCCTTCCATGAAGTTATCATGAAAGAGAGGGGGAATAAATATAAATTTATATAAAATATATTTAAAAGTATGGAATTAATATTTTAACTTATAAAATAAATTACTTTTTAAGTTTGTCAGTAAAATTTTTATTTTTTCAATTAATTTTATATTATTTAACACATGTCACCGTTTATTTTCAATTAAAATTTAATTTTTTAACTTTTATAAATCAAAATTTATTCAAAATTAAAATTTATAATTTTTAACATTTTTTATAATTTAAAATAAAATTTTGTAATTATTATTAAAACTACATGTGAGATTCAATGAGAATCTGACACATGTCCCAGTATTTGTGTATTATATTTTTTCTTTTCAAATATACAAAATTACGATTTTAATAAGTAAATCGGGAGAAAAATAGATCATTCGACTGACACGTCATTCAAATTGAGCGAAAACTTAAACGGAGTACTGAAATTTCGTGTTTGTTGAAATAGTGCATCAAAAGTGGCACTGTCTCACTCTAACTTTAAAAAAGTACTAAGTCTCATAAAAGCCCCTTACATTTGAAGAGTCCAGAGAGACCCCTAGTTTTTTTTTAAAATGTCAGGCTAATTCAATAAAACATAATGTTGTTTTTCTTGCGTTTCACGGATGCCACTATCGCAACTCTTCAATTGGTTTTTTTTAATTGGAAACCGGCTAGAACCGGGTTTTTTCAGGGTGTTTACCGGTTTTTTACGGTTTATAGTGGGTGGCGAAATTTACCAAGTATTTGGGGTTCTCGGTTCGGTACACCCTCTGAATCGCGCTCCACCCAACGGGCTGCACCCATCAAACCACCACCCACCCAAAAATGTCGAGTGAAACAAAATTAACCCACCACACATTTATAGAAAATTTGATTCGCCAATGCGGTTGAAATACGGGCAGTTTGCATTGGTGGGTTGGGTACTGTGTGAAATTTGAAAGGGGTACGTTCAATAAATAAGCAAAGCAAGTAAAAAATTTCTATCATGAAATAGTAGTCGTAAAATAGTCCATTATTGAATTTGATTTTAACAGTTGTAAGTCTCTACGATCTCACCGTATAAAACCAATAAGGCCAAGCCCATCGAAAAATCAATCCATCTATCTAGGGTCGAAAAATCTATCTATCATCGTCTAAAGTCTAGGGTTAGGGTTCTGAACGGGAGGAGAAATGTACAACGGAATCGGTTTGCAAACCGCTAGAGGTTCCGGCACCAACGGGTATGTCAACCGTGAGAGGCTTCCCTGATACTTTAAAAATGTGACATCTTGAGTGAAGCAACTTTTGTTAAATAATCTAAAAGTACAAGTTGCACTTGATACTACATGTTACACTGGAGAACATTGACTTGCTGGAACTTGAAGTTAGACCATTCCCAATGGTGAAGGACGACGGCGTGTCGTCGTCATTTTACTCCAATGGTGGCGCGTCGTCATCGCCACGTCATTAAATTTTTTAATTTTTTTAATTTTTTTTTAATTTTTATTTACATGTTATTCATATTATAAGAGTGTTTAGATCTTGAAATTAATGAAATTGCATTGTTTTAAGTCGTTTTATAATTTTTTTGAGGTTTAAAATTTTAAAAAAATATTTTATTTTTTTTGCTAAAAACATATTTAATATATTATAATAGTGTTCAGAAGATGAAATTAATAAAATTGAATTATTAGAGGTTGTTTTACAATTTTAAGTTTAATTGAGATAGAAAATGAGTTCGAGATGGAATGATCAAAAAATAATCGAGATTGGTCTCTATTCGTAGATCTCGAAGAGACGAATCCGTTAGTAATTTATATATATTTTTTACATTTATATTTTTCGAGTTATTCGCGTTTGAAATTGGACAAAATATAAAAGAGTAAAAAAGAAAAAAAAGGAAAAGGAAAAGACATCTTCTCCCTTTCTTCATCGGCTCTTCTCCATTTTTTCACCGCCTCTTCGCCGGAAAACAAAAAAAAAAAAAAGAAAACGAGATGACACGGCGCGTTAGACCGACACCGCACCTATTGGCGCGGTGGCCGCGCCCAACGGCGCCCCGTTGGGCATGGTCTTAGACAACATTAACTTGCTGGAGACAACATTGACTTGCTGCAACTTGAAATTAGACAACATTAAATTGCTGGGAAACTTGAAGTGGAAGATTAGTGTGGAACCGTTGATTAATCAAAGTTGACTAAATTAAAAGAAAGAAGGAAAGAGTTTGAAGTTCTAAGGAAAGAATGATTTAAATATATTCATAAATCAAAAAAATTCCTTATGCAAGCTATGGCAGCTTTCTTTCTTCAAGTATCCAAGTCCTAGTCGGCTTCGATCAGCTTCCAAGCCAGGATCGACTTTTGTTCTCCATGTATAAAGAAATAATAATTCAAGTAGGAAATATATTTAAGAATAAATTGATTAAGGAAATTTTCCTCCAGCAAAACTAATTAGAGTAAACAAGGAACAAGGAAAGTTGTCTTTAGTTGTCTTTGAAGAATCCTACTACACTTCGACTTGGTGAACCGTCGAGCTTTATATATATAGAAGGATTCCTAGCACAACAACTTGAACCTTTCATTGATCGTTTGTGATTTCATTAAACTTCTTTCAATAATTCTACTGTATTCCTTGTAGAAATTTTGCATAAGACACCGCCAATATAATTTGTATACTGGCTCGGTTTATTGAAGAAGAAACCTATTGATCCTCTGCTGTTGTTCTTCAAGTGCTTCAAGTGTTGAAGACTGTGTTGACTCGTGGTCAACATTGTTTGTAGTTCGAGTTTTCTAGTATCGGTACTGTGTGAATTTGTGTGAATTTTGGTTAGGTTCTGAACGGGAGGAGAAATGTACAACGGAATCGGTTTGCAAACCGCTAGAGGTTCCGGCACCAACGGGTATGTC